>RJWH01005549.1:0-73896 GCA_004363575.1 Solenodon paradoxus | reverse complement strand
GTGTGTGTGTGTGTGTGAGACACAGAGGAGGCAAAGGGGAAGCCGGGGCGGCGACAGCCCGGGAGGAGCAGGTGGTGGGAAAGGGTGGGGAGCCAGCCCTCCTGCCTCCTCCCTCCCTGCCGGGAACCGCGTCCTCTACACGGTGACAGGCTCTGTCACGAAGGCCGTCGTGTGACGGCATTAGGTGGGCTTCATGTCGCGACCCCGTTTCGCCCCGGTCCCCCACGAACGAGCTGCGCGGCTGGTCAGCGGGACCCCGCGGACCCCAGCCCTGCGGCCCACCGGCCTGCCGGGCCCCTCGCCGCTGGGTTCCAGGCCCGAGCCCGGGAAGCCCTTCCCTTTGCTGGAGCTGAAAGTCTCCCCGTGCTGAGCAGCCCCTTCCTCTTCGGAGTCTCCAGAAAATGCGGCAAATCCCTGCTTCCCTTTCTCTTTGGCTCCCACATTTATTTTTTCGCGAATTTCACTCGTGCAGTTAATTCACTTTGGTTTCACTCTGCATCTCGGCCCGAAGTGTCGGCCCTGAGGGGCAGATAAGTAGTCACTCAGCACCGCCCGCAAGGCCGCCTGGTCACCTGCCCGCACGCGTCCGGCGCTGGAGCGCGTGGGTCTCGCGTGGGTCTCGCTGCGGTCAGAGCCGGGCCTCCCGGACGCGTGGCGTCTGTTGTCTGTTTCCAGACGCCGAGAAGGCCTGCGTCGGGGTGGTTCTAAGTGGTCGCAGGTGAGATTCTATGGTCAAGACAAGCTCAAGTTACCCCAGAGGGGACCCTGTTGAAGATGCGATAGGACTGTGAGAGTTGACACAGGTGAACAGAGACTGCGAAGACACGGCTGGGTTCTGTCGTCCTGACGGGTCACACGAGATGCCAGCCCCTGTGTCTTTACTTTTCTGAACGGTGAAAGCTGCACGTCCTCTCCACCCCTTTCTCAGAGGGGCTCCAAGGGCCGAAAGAGACTTCCTGTGGCGTCTGTGTCTACCTGTCTCGTTCCCTTCTCGACCTGTCCTCCTGTCTGCCTGTTGATTTCTCTGTCCACCCTCTCTCCTCTCTCTGTCCACCGTCTGCACCTGTCTGCTATCATCTCTCTACTAATCTCATCTAATCTGCTGTCATCTCTCAGCCTGTATATCTGCGGCATCCATCAGCCATCGATCTCTCTTCAATCTCTCATCTCTCTACCTACGAAACCTCTCTGCCTACCTGCCTCCCCACATGCACATATAACGCACCCACGTGCACACACACGTAGACACGGATGAGACCTTCTTACTAAAGTATGATCGTCCTACCTCCCTCACCCCAACGCAGAGGGCTTGTCATAGCAGAGGTTTATGTGACATCTCAAAACATTCAGTCAAATATGTATCAGTCATTTCCTATCTAACACCTGTTTGCAGTCAACAAATTGAACATTTCTAACCCTGAAATACAGGAAAAGGTAACTTGTCCAATTTTCTGTTCAATGTATTCCAGACAGGTGAATAAAAGTGGATTTAACTTTTTTCCATAGGGCACAAAACAGGATAAAAGATGTTTTGATAAAAACCACACAAACACACACATGAATGAACAATGAAAACCAAACCTGCTTTCCAAACAGTAGGGTTTCAGAGTCTGGGGAAGAGAGAAGAAGGGGTTTTTAAACTGCATTTCTGTTCCTGTGGCAAATGTCTGCTCTCATTTTCTGTGCAATTAGCAAAACATCTCATAGTCGCCATAATATCACATGTGGGCAGAGGTACACAGATTGCAATATATCCAGGTGGTTTCCAGTATTGATTAACTCTTTAGTGATTACAGTTACTCAAGGGAAGCCGGTAATCGAGTGGCCTGGGAACGATCACCGTGGAGCGAGGCAGACGCAGTCCCAGCACTTGGGACTCGTCCTGGGCTCCGTCAGGGCCCTTCCTGGACGATCCCCCACGGGCTGTCGAGAGCGAAATCCAACCCGAGGAAGCCGGCTGCCAGCCACGGTTCTCAGTCACTGTTGATTCTTGGATTTCCCTTTGCAAAAGGATGTTCAGAGAATTTCCATGGCCAAATACCAGCGCTTCTACTCATCTTCTGAATATTGATGACCTTGTGCGGAGCCTCTCAGAGACTCTGATGTTTGAGCTCAGACTTTGCTGTAGGTCAGCACTGAAGTAAGAGCAACTTGGAATGCTTGCAAAGGAAAGCTGATCCACCGTTCCACCACGTCCCCTCCAAAGACAGACGATGCAGAATCCCCGACCGTGTCGGATGGAAAGCGTCCCTTCTGATCCACAGCCATTGATGCACTAGAATCTGTGACTCCTGCGCGTATTAGATGTGGCAATGAATTCAGGAAAGGGAGCGAGACGGGGCGGTGTGCGTGTGCGTGTGAGGTGCTGGGGTCAGGCCTGGCGCCGGTGGCAGAGGCCAGAGTCCACTTACTGACGCTCGGGAAAGCTTTATGGGGCTGAAGCTAAAATAGTTCCCAGGGTCAGCGGAAGATGCTTCAAATAACAGGGTCAGAGTAGCATCTCGGAGCCTCCATCCTGAAGGACAGATAGGTTTGTTCACGTTTATGAAGGTGATGATAGGATGTTGATCTTAGCCTTTTCCATAAGGAAACAAACACGAGACTATGTTTTAAGAACAAGGCATTTTATTTTATAAATGTTCTCGGTAGTGACCCCTCCAGTGCAGGTATGGACTGTGCATCATCTGCGCACTTGAACTTTAGACTAAACAGGACGTTAAATACCTGAGATGTTCTCACTAAGAGATCATTTAGAGTGAAAACTCTGATTTTCCCCGCTGAGCCCTTTCCGATTCCTGAACCCATAATTCTGAGGTGGTTTCTGTTGACAAAGGCCTCATTAGCGATAATGCAGGTGTTCAGAAGTGGGGACTGACGGGCATCCGGTCATGTTCTCCGCATTTCGTGTTCGGGTTTTGAATACTGCGTTGCAGCGGAAGGTAACGCTGCTTGTTCCGAGACTGTGGAGAGGAGAGGAGACCCGGTGTGTGTCTGCCAGGAGCTTCTGCCCCCGAGTGGCTGTCCCTGCCATTGATGGTGGTGAAGTCATAGGTTTCTGTTCCTCATGTGTTGAGGTGCTTGTCACAGACAAACCCGAGTCCACCTACAGGCTGTTCATGAGCTCCAGGCAAACCTCAGCGATATTTTCTAACACTGAGAAAGCCGTTTCCTTGCTGGTGTCCCTAAGATGCCAGCCCCTTCTTTGCCGCGACAAAGAATGACTTGCATCCGCGTCTGTGCTTTGCAGTGGGCCCGTTGGTGGCCTGAGTCATTGGTCACTTGCTTCCGTGCCACGGCAGCATGGGGGGAGGCCTGCCTGTGAGCGAGGGGATCTCGGCAGAAGAGTGAGGCGATGACGACATGGTTGGGGGCTGCCCGCTCCTTGGGCTGCGGATGCTCGGTGCAGAGGGTCTCTCCGTGGTGCCGGGTCGCAGGTCTGGCCCGCCCCGCCGGCGCAGGGCGCGTCGCTGGCCTGGCGAGCGCAAGGCAGGGCGTGTGGCGGTTTCCGCGAGACCTTCCTGGGTGCCAGTGGTGATTCTTTCTCAGCGCAGCGACAGACGTCCTGGCTGTGTTGTGACGGAACCAGCCAGGCGCTCGGTGAAGGGTGACAGAGCTAAGTCTGCACCCACAGAGTGGAGGAGGGTGTCGTCG
Organism: Solenodon paradoxus; assembly: GCA_004363575.1. Classification (NCBI taxonomy): domain Eukaryota; kingdom Metazoa; phylum Chordata; class Mammalia; order Eulipotyphla; family Solenodontidae; genus Solenodon; species Solenodon paradoxus. The sequence goes on along the minus strand of RJWH01005549.1, from coordinate 70,245 downwards.
TCAACCAGAGGGGTCCTCGCACGGGGCAGCGTCTCCGCACAGCCTGGGGGGTAGCGGCTGGCCCCCCGCCTTCCACCTACACTGTCCACATGCTTCCAGGGACCCAGGAGCCGCCCGTCTCGGGGTCCCGGGAGCAACCAAGTTGAAGGAAATAAAACGAAGAAGTGCTTCTTCCTCCTCTCAGCCTGCCTGCCTCTCACTTTGAAAACACCGTCTCTGGCATATTGAGTAGATGACAGAGTCTAGTGCACTGTCAGCCCATGAATGAAAGCGTAGGGAAGCGCAGACCATTTGTTTTGAGTGTAAGACACTTGTCCGTCCAGGGGGACGTCCGTCTTCTCCCCCGACTGTTCCTCTCCAGACCCTGCCTCTTCAGCTAACGTGCTGGCCGCTTCCTCTCTCATCCGGGAGCCGCGGGTCTGCCCAGAGCAAACGTGCCTCGGAGGCCTGGAAAGCAGAGGGGAAGCCCCTCCGCGTGTCTCAGGAAATGAGGGCTCGTGAGGGGTGACGGGCGGAGCCTGATCGGCCCCGTCTGTGATGGGGGCGTGCGCTCCACGGACTTAGGTGCCACGATGAGGAATGTGTGTCCCAAAGCAGCACCTGGTGAAGACAGCTCCTGGGGGGGCAGGGCCCGGAAGATGGACTGCGGCTGCCCACCCTCCTGGGAGCAGCGCCGAGAAGCTGGGGGCCGTGTCCCCGTGGGGGCCGGTCAGCTTCAGCTGCCCCTGCTGCCGGCTCGTCAGCAGGCGCCTGCTCGCCAGGTGGAGCGGGAGCCTGCCTTCTGGCACCTGGGAGGTTTTTTGAATCAGCGGCTTCATTACATGAAAAGGTGCCACCACGCAGTTCTCATCAGGGCGAGTCTGTTTAGACGACACGGGTTTCCGGGCCTGTCCCAGGCCGCACTGCACTTTTCTGTCTCTGGCGTGCCGTCCTGTCCCACGGCAAGTGGCACTTTGAACGGCAGTGCCTGCGCGACCTCCTGAAGCCTTAGTGAGGCCCTCTCTTTGGCCCCGCAAAGCGGGGACCTGGAATCGCCTCCTCTGTTTCCTGGACGCGCCGTGGCGGGTGGACGGAGGAGCGGGGCCGGGTGACCGTCCACATGCTGCCTGGGGCTCTGGCAGGCTGCTTCCTCACGCAGGCGCGTCGCTCCAGCGCTGAGCGCGGCGCCGGCTCCCCTTACCTCGCTTGGCCACGTAGGTCTGACTTCACTGATGAGAAAATCACGTCTCTTCGAAGCTCGGTGTCTGATGCAGATGACGTCCATCTGTCATTCTTGAAAGAGCCAGACTGCGGCGAGCACGTCCTGTCTGATTCCTGAAGAGAAATGCTGTCTTTGTCTTAAAATGCGACACGAGGGATAATGAAAAACGTTTCCCCTAAAATCTAGGCCGGAGCCCCTGCCCGTGGCAGCACTTCTGTTCCTGGTGAGCTCTGTCTCGGGGCGGCCGGGTCCAGACCGCGCTGAGCAGACCCTGGCGGCAGGCCCGGCCCTCCTGCCTTCCAGAGGATTCCGCCGGGCGGATGGAAGCAGCCAACCAGCTCTGAAGGCGCTTGGTCCCCCAGTGAGGGGTTAATTAACTGTGGGAAAAGGACAGCAGCGTCATGGGGTGTCTGATGAGAAGCGGTGCTGGTAACAAACGCTCTTGAAGGAAATAACCCATTTTTACAGTATTTTGTAAGCTCTTGTTCCTTCCACATCAGCTGGATCTTGGTGCTCAGGGAGGACGGGCAGGTGAACAGCTGAGATTTTACAGAAGAGGAAGTGGTCACAGAGGGAAACTGGGGACGACCCACGCTGAGCGGGTGACGAGCCTCCCCCGCCCGGGGCAGCTCGAGCCCCCAGAGCTCTTTCATTTTCTTTGGCTCTTGCCCCTGCTCGCGCTGCAGGAGAGGAACAGGCCTCTTTCCACACGTGCGACTGTGCCTGAGCGTCCGCCCCACCCAGGTGCCCCTGAGCCCCCGGCGGTGATGACAGTGGGAAGCTGTAACTGGGCGGGCAGGCCCTTTCTTTTCCCTTCCTCCTTCTTGCATTCCAAGCACCCGAGAAATGCCCCCTGCACTTAAGTGACTGAGTGGCGCTCCGATAAGCAGGTGGGCGCCGGAGGGGCCCCATCATGGAAGTTGAGACGAGGACCAAATAGAGACCAGCAGAGCGCCAGTTCGTTTCAGTGGCTTCCCTTCAGCACACAGACGCTTCTGGTCACTTGGAGAGTGCCTTTCGTATTTCGTGTTCTTTTTTAATATTTATTTAGTCATATATCCTGATTAATTCCTTTTTAACAAAGTTGGCTTGTACGTTTGCCTTTCGGAGTAGAAGCATTTGGCTACAGTCATGTTATTAAGATGGGCGGAGAAGAGCCTTTTTTGTTACCCACTAGCAAAAAATTGATTCTGTTTAGGAATCCAAAATTGCCAAGGAAAATAAATAGCGATGACATTTGCATGCATATTAAATGAAAGCTTCGTTGATTTGAAGTTATCTAGTAGTTAAATCTGATTTTACAAGGGTGCATTTGAGTTAACATTTGGTATGGGAATTTAATGCCTTTCTCAAGATTTTTACTTACCGAAAAATAGGTTCTGTTTACATAAAAAAGAAATTTATTGGCGTGTTAACTCAATTTAACATCAGTGTAATATGAAAGGAGAATGTTCGAAATAGCCATATGCCCTTAAACATGTCTGATTTGAAATGGTTGACGGGTAGTGTTTTCAAATTTATATTTGAATTTTTGCATATATTGAACCATTAGATTTCATATTCAGTGCTTTCCATTCAATTTTAAAGCCTGAGAGCATTAAATTAGGAAAAATGTGGTTTCTTAAAGCTGTTTTATTCTGATTTTTATCCAGGAAACACTCAAGGAAGAAAGTCTACTATATGTCCGTGAGCAAGAATTCTACCTTTGTATGCCGCGTAGCATCACGGTTTTTATGAACACGTGACCTGAGGACATTGCTAGTGAAGTAGCACCTGACAAGGTCAAAGGCTGGCTGTTTTCCGCAGGGGGAGCAGCGTTACCGAGGGCGCTGTGGGTGCGTGCAGCTTCGTTTTGCCATGTGACGTGCACTGTGCTCACCGCCCTGACGACGGCTCGCACGGGTGTACGTTAGAGAAATGTCGCCCTGACTCAAAGGCGCATGTTTTCCGTCTCCCGAGGGAACGCTGCGTCCTCACGTGTGTGGGTTGGGGAGGCTCGTTGCAAAGGCGCCTTCTGTCCGGGAGGCGGACCGGGATCAGGGTCGGCCCCGGTGTAGAGCTGCTCAGAGGTGTTTGGCGAGATAAAGTGTGAAGCGCTGAGCTCTGTCGACCGACGGAGGTGACTCCTTTGCAATGTAGCAAACTCACTGCAGAGCGAAGCGGGTGGCGTGGGGGAGGCCGCGTCCAGGTCAGAACGTGACGCAAAGGCTGGGGAGGTCACGCTCGGGCGGGAGGCCAAGCACCCCGAGCTCTGCTCCTGCCCCTCTTCTGAATCACGGAGACGCCCCCAGAGGCAGGAGGCCGCCTGTCCCCGTCCCCCCACACGGGCGGCACCAGCAGTGGCAGCCTGGCCCTCCCGGGTCAGTGCCGACACGGCTGCCGTTCACGCGGGACCAGGGGCCGCTGCTCTCGAGGCCCCTCGACACTCAGACCCCGGGGCAGCTCCGCTTCCCCTTTGCTGTGTGTTCAAGACGGTTCTGGTTTATGAAAAGCAGGGCAATGGGCAACGTGTCGTTTATGCTAAAATGACAATCAATGGGACAGTCAGAAAATAAGAAAAAGTAACAACTGGACTGTCCCACTTAAAGGGTACGGATGGTCACCCTAGTCATCTTGCTTCGCAGATACCAGCCGCTGGGTTTCAAATCCCCGCTTTTTGAACATGTTTGTTGTTTGTTTCTTTTTCACTTCGCCGTGGGCGACGTGATGAGATGCTGACCCGAGGGCTTTGCTGCCCTGGAACCGGGACTTTGTCAGAGTCTACGCTGGGTTTACGGCCCTTCCACACGTGGTGTCCTCTCCGGCGCGTTTGACCGTGTTCTGCTCTGTTCTCAGACAACACTTTCCTGTCGTCTTCACAGACACTGCTGAATAGAGCAGGAACGTGACAATTAATCTACTAGAGAACAAAGCCACTTGTGTTCAATCACAATCTTTGTGTGTCTCCGTGATGGATCGGAGAGATTGAATACACTTTCAACGGTGTTGTCATTTATAAATAACAAGGTACTTCATCTCCCGATCATTCATTATTTAAGTCTCTTGTTGCGTGAGCAGCAGTGTTTGCGGCGCGTCAGAGTAAAGCAGCCCGGACGAGTACGGTCCGAGAGAAGCACTGCACTTCCGATTGCAGTCATGACGCTCGTGAGGACATAATGATTTGACGCAATTCAGCAGTGACGCCTGTCTCTAAGTGTAATTAAGAAAATTAGTGAGTTGTGTGCACGCGTCTAGAGTTTTCTCTCAGGAGACGCCCTCTCACGCCGGGTGTGTCAGGGAAGAGGCGTAGACACACAGCGGAAGGGGAGGAAGGTAACACGATGAAATTCATGAGGAGTGTGATGTTTTTATTCGTGGACACAGTGACACCAATCTGAGTAAGAGGTCATTCGGTCATAGCAAATAATTTTCAGTATGTTTCTGGATGCTTATTTTTTACTCTAAGAAACTATACATGAGCGCATTTAATACATATTAAGTTATTCTTGCTATGTTTGCTTCAAAACGAGGACGGGTGAGGAGAGGCACGGTGCCTGCTGCGGGGAGGGTCTGCCAAGCCTCAAGGACTAGGGGACACCCCTCTGAAGCCACCAGGGAGAGGGTCCCACACCTCGTCCTCAGCGCAGGCCCAGCAGAGAACGTTCCTGACTAAGCTCTTCTCACTTTGGACGGCGAGAGACGCTGACGACGCTTGCTGGGGAGGGACACCCTGCCGCCGGCCTCTCTGGGACCACAGTGAAAAGGGTCAGATGCCCTCCCGTGATAATCGTGCACATGGGTGGAGGCAGAGAGAGTCTCTCTGCCATTCACCATCCTGCTTCCTGAGTCCGGTCCACCCCTCGGTGTCCGGGGCCATTCAGGGCTCCGGGGAGGCAGTGGCCAGCCTGCGTTCCCAGGCCGCTGCGTCTCCCGCCCGCCCGTGTGCGTCTCTGAAGGCTGCGTGACCACAGCAGCGCAGTCTGTGCTGAGTTCTGTTTCGTGTCGTATCTCGTTCTGGGCCCACGGCCGGGTGACCTGCGACAGTGACTCGGCTCAAGAACAGGGAGCGCCTCAGGGCCTGCCCCTGGGACAGAGTGAGGGCTGGGCACCAGGGAGGGAGCCTGTGGCCTGTGATGGGCGCCTGGCGCACGGAGGTCATCAGAGCCTGTCACCTGCCACTATTTAGTGACAGTCCTCCTCCTCTTGTCCACTTAGCAGCACTTGGCTTGGGCCCCAGGGAAGAGAAAGGAGACAGAGAGCGAGAGAGCATTATCCTGACCTGTCAGTTGAATTTAAATGCCACGGTAGGTCCAGCATTTCAGAGGACACCTGTGTCCCCGCCATCTGCACGGGCCTCCCTCGCCTGCGCGTCCCTGGCAGTGGGGGCTCCATCGGGTGCGGGGGAGACCGACGGTGGAGAGACAGTCGCCCCGGCAACCACGCTGCAATCCCGCCGTGAGCACCCTGCCTCATGCTGGGTGACAGTGTTCGAGAAGCCATTGGAAAGTGTTTTCCTGCTGAGGTGACTCACGTGTCCGCAGTCACCGGGTGGGGACAGTGAGCGCTCTGAGGAGGCGGGGCTGCGGTGCGCTGGGCGCTCAGGGCTGGTGATGGGGAGCTGACTGCCGGGCTCCAGCACCCTGGCCGCGCCCTGCAGACACGTCCCTGCCCGGGGCCAGGCTTGAGTGACATCAAGGGTCTCCTCGACTGTTCTCCAGCGATTCCTTGTGACTTAAAGACCCGCATCCAAAGACACGGCGACCCGAGGGGCGTCTCACAGTCCAGGATTAGCAAGCAGTTCGCTGAAGCCAGCGCCCTACCCCTTTTACAGTCATTTTTAAAAATTATTTTTAGTTTCATTGAAGGATGCTTGCGTGGTAGCCGTATGTGGCCTGAAGGTGAGCGTCCCAGTAAATCCACACCTGGTGCAACCAGCAGTGCCCACGAGGTCAGATTTTTCTTTCGCTGGACGATTGATTGCCTCCACCTGTCTGCCCCGCTTCCCTTTTCATCCTGAAACCATATGTTTGCTGTTGTTTATTTTTTTAAAGGAAAGATGCAGGCTGGAATGAAGGCGAGCAGGCAGGCAGGAAGAGAGAGATCTTTATTCGATCATTATTCACTTGTTCACACTGGTTGTTTCCCCCTGGACCCAGGACTCCGATTCAGGGGTATGTGGCCTGCGTCCATCAGAGGCGATTGACCCCACCGCGGCTCCCCCAGGGTGAATCATATTAGCCTTTTTATTCTTGACTAAAAGTCTATTGCTGTTTGAGTTGGTTCATTTTTCAAAAGTTTATTTTCATTAGACTGTGCTCCTTCGTCTTCGTGGCTTCTCTGCAGCACGCGAGTCGTATCATATGACTGACTCTGGATTCCTCTGATTCTCTCAGGGCGTCGTTGCCCCCAGGGCCATCCGTCGCCTTCTTGATAGCTGAGTAGCATTCCGGCAAGGATTCCGGTCTGCGCTTCTGCGTCCACTCGTCTGTCCTGGGCACAGAGGCTGTTTCCAGCTCTGGAGCCGGCTCTCGGGAGGAGACCATGCTGGGCTGTCATTCGCTGGGCAAACAAGCCAGCACATCCTTCACTGGGATGAGATCAGCCCACAGGGCCAGAGACACCATGTCCGGCCCTGGAGAGGCTCGGACAGGGACAGAGAGGGCCAGGGCCCTGCTCCTCCTGCCGGGCGGTCAGCACAGAATCTCTGCAGGTGAGACGTCCTCGCCGGGCACCTGAAACATCATTTGTACACGATCCTGTTGAGTTTCGCGAAGCAGAGTGAATGCTGCCTGCTCGGAACTTCAGCCTTGACCTGCTCTCCCGCCGCGTTCGGAGCCGCCCTGGCCTCCTGGAAGGAAGGCCCGGCCGGAGCGCCAGCTGCTCAGAAGCCTCACAGGGGAGACCGAGGCGCTGACCCTTTTCTCTCCCTCCCTTCTGGGGCCTCAGTAAAACCAACAAGGGAAAAGCCACACACACACACGCGCACACACGCACACGCGCACACACGATGCTCAGAGAAAGGTGTCAGATGCTGTTGGACAAGCTACACCAAAATTCTCCATCAATAAGCATTTGCTTTTCTTCATGCTGCCCGTTACCGTAGTTTGGAGAAAGATTTATTTCTGAAAAGACAGAAAATCAGAGCACGTCCTCGCCATCGGCAGAGGGTTATTTTCAGGTCAGTGTTATTAGAAGTCTTCCTAGAAGCGGCATCTAACATAGCTGGCAGATGTGAAGGAAAACCTTCTTTTAATTCCTCCATTTTAATTTCTAATGTAAGTGCAGGAAAAACATGACTCACATATAAAGGGATTCGGGGGCTGTCAAGGGCTTTGGACATGGTAAAGAAATCCAGAGTGTTTGAGAACTACTGTCCCGACTCATACTGGAAGGACACATTTGCTCTTCTTTGTTCTGGTTTTTGTTTTGTTTTGTCATTGAAGGGGAACATTTGTTTACAACACTCTAAGTTTCAAGGTCCAGCTTCACACCTGGACCAATATATCAACACATCAAACCTCCACCCAAGGGACCCACCCATCACCGTCCCAGGGACCCCCCTCCACCCAGCCCTGTTCCCTCTGGTAGCCAACAATTCCTAGCAGAATCCTAGGGTTTGTCTTTGTTTTGTTCTGCTTCGGTGCTTTGCTTCTCTTTCTTCCTCCAACTTAGTTCACTTAGCATAATCCCTTCCAGTTTCCCCTCTGTTGTCTGAAATGGCAGGATTTCGTCTTTTTGTCATTCTAGCTGAAGGGCTTGCATCGTGTATTTCCGAATGTCCTTCATCCAGTCACCTGTCGTGGACACTTAGCTGGTTTCCCTGGCTGGGGTGTTACAGCTCACCCTGCAGTGAGCACGGGTGCACCTCTCTCCTCACATTAGTGATTCATCGTCTTCACATAAATATACGTAGTGGAATTGTGGGATCAGGTGGAAGTTCTGTTTTAAATTCTTCGAAGACCCGCATTACTTTTTTCCACAGGCTGCACCGGGTTTCAGTCCCACCAGCAGGAGGGTGATTGATTGTCCTCTGCACTTCCTCCCCAGCTCCCATCGTTCCGTCTCCCTGGACAGTGACAGCTGTCAAGTGATCCTTTACTGTGGCTTTTGTTTGTCTTTTCATGGCTCTGTGGGCCCCATCGGGATGTCTCACTTGCTGAAATGTTTAGATTCTCTGCCCATTTTTTCAATCCAGCTGTTTGCTGTTGAGGTGCGTGAGCTGGGTATATGTTTTGAGTATTGACAGTCTGTCAATGGTGTCTGTTGAGAACATTGTTTGCCATTCAGTGGATTGCTTGGGGTTTTAGCCATCTTTTCTTTTGCTGTGCAGAAGCTTCTTGGTTTGATGTAGTTCCATTAGCTTATTTTTCTCCTATCTTCCTTGCCATCAGAGTGCAATTTCCTAAGAGATTGGTAAGGCTGATAACAAAGGGTGTAGAGTCTGTTTTCTTTGGTGTGCTGCACGGTTTCAGGTCTTCTGTGTGGCTCTGTAATGCATTTTAAACTACCTTTGTGTAGGTGTAAGAGTGCAGTCTACTTCCTTTTGTATGTCACATGCTCAGGAATGTTTTCTTAAGAATGAAAAGTAAAAGCTGATATTCACCACCAATGCCTAAAGGAAAAGCTGAAATTGCAGGCTCTCCAAACCTGTGAAACATCACTCGGAATTGTTTTTGGAGGAAGACAGAGTGGGACCCTCTGCCTCTTCTGTGCAAGGAACTAAGTGCAGACTTCATAAAATCTTTTGATGATTCCTATAAAACATTTCCTCCTGTTCTTTCCCGATATTCTAACAGCGGCTCAGATCCAGTTCACCACAGAGTTTGAAGTCAGATCTCATTTTTGAACTAGAAAAAAACAGCCATGTCTGAAATGAACACACATCGTGGTAATAGAAGAAAGTTTTTCATAATATTTGGGCAAAGAAATTAAGCTTATTTCTATTGTTTTGCTTTGTAATTTTGCAGTTTCATCTCAAGGATTCTTATATACTTTTTGTTTAGCCCTAGATGGGAGGAAAGAAAAATAGGCAGCCCGTGAACAGAACGCATGTGCAAAGGCGTGGAAAATGGAGTGTAGAGTGTTGGTAGAAATACTCTCAGGGACTAGAGTAGCTCGTGGTGAAGTGACTTAGTTTCTCAACTCGCGCGGCATCTCAGTTGAAAGGGGGGTGCGATCAAGCCTACTTCTCCACCAGCAGCATCTCTGCAATGACTTTGGTGCTGGTCGCCACACAGCCAAGTGGAGTCGATGTTGACAAGTGGACAGCGGTGGAGCGGCCGGTACACGGCCCAGCAGCCGCTCCAGCAGCTCCCCCGTGCGGGCGGGGTCGCGGTGGGGTTTTCTGGAAGGCCCGGTGTGAGACAGGTGAGACGGCCTCCTGCTTCTGTTTTCTCTCCTCCTCCTCCTTGTCCTCCTCCCAGTGTTAGTATCCTTTCCATTGTTCTTGTTGACACCGTTTGTACTTGAAGCCCTTTAAGAATCTAGGAAACATTACTAAGCACCTGGTGGAGCAGAGGTTGGGTCTGTCGCCTCCTGCTGAGCGCAGTCCACATACATCCCAAGGACCCGGGTTTGTGTCCTGGGATTGGGTGTCGGGGACACAGCCAAGATGAACAACTAAATACAAATAAGTGAAAATGCTTCTTCCTTCTTCCTCCTCTCTTCTGGCCTGTACATTTCTTTAAAAAAGAAAAAGAACCTAACAAGAGAAGAAAATCAGCGGAGTAGCCTCGCGTGAACATTGTATAATCACAAAGCCTCCATGGGGGTCACTTACACGAGAAGCAGGGTACTAGAACCAGAGGGAAACTCTCTGCTCCACCTGAGGTCCCTGATTTCTGTCCCCAGAACCTGGTAAGCTCCTAAGATCAGGGTTTGCTGGGTTGATTTTTGTTCACTGTTTCATCCCACAAATGACGTCAAAGCATCACAGTAAATGTGTGGAAGGAATCTGCGCGTGCAGGCGTGAGAGGAGGCATGGAGTGGAATGAGGCGTTGTGTCTGAAGGACACCTGGCTCGGGGGACGCTACCCCAAGTGAATTTGTAAATCGCAAGTGACCGAGAGACTGCTCGCTGGCCAGTGTGCGGACGTGAGACGGGCAGCTGGCCGCCTTCCTAGGTCAACGGTCTTGTAGTGAAAAGCCAGGACTGCTGGTCCCGCAGAGCAGACCCCGTGGAGGGAGACCCCCGGCCAAGCAGCGTGCGGGGCTGGGCGTTGCAGCATTGAAGAAGTTTTATTATTAGCTCATAGGCACAGGGTCCGTGCTTTACGTTACCTGCAAAACACTTCTCTGCAATCTTATAAAAAGAATCCCTTGTGAGTACAGGTTTTTTAAAGTCTTTGGGACTAAAATCATGGGAATCCCCTCTGTTTTTAATTGGAAACTCATGCAAAGTTTTCATTCCAACGTGACTCACCTTCTCATGGATTAAGGAATCTCAGTTTTCCTCTCTCTCTCTCTCTCTCTCTCTCTCTCTCTCTCTCTCTCTCTCTCTCACACACACATGTCATTTTCATCATCATCATCATCGTCATCATCATCGTGTGCCTAGATCATCATTCTCAATAGCAGGAGAACACGTGTGTGTGTTTCACATTAATATAATCCATCCCAGATGGACATCTCCCCTCTGTGGACACCGTTTTTGCTACCCCCTGCTCCTGTCACCCTCTTTGATGGAGTTGTCAGGACTCACCTCCCTTCTGCATTTCTTCCCCTTCTCTGTCCCACCTGCTCCAACACCTGCTCCAACCAGCTGTCCATGGTGCGTCCTGACACCACTTTGATGCAGATTAAGTGGCACCACTTCCAGATCCAGTGATTGCTGGTCCATCCTTTCTTTCCTCCTCAGCATAATTTGATAGTTATCACTCCTTCTGGTAATAATTTGTTCGTTTGTCTTCTGTGACCCATGTTTCTTCTCCAGTCTCGTTAGCCATCCCCATTTCTCCCTGCTGGAGCGTCCTGCGTGTCCTCGTTTCAGGTATCAGAAGGCTCGAAGTCCGGGCATCTTCTCGTCTCCATCTCCTGTCACTTCCTCGGCGGCGTGGACCTAGTTCGATCTGTGTGACAATTCCTGGCTCAGCCCCTCACTGAAACGTAGCTGCTTGTGTGGCAAGCGCGAGTTCCCACATGGAGGCTCAACCGGGAGTCGTTAGCCCGTCAGTGGTGCGACGTGTGTGCATGCCTGTCAGAATCCTCAACTGTGTTTCTTGCCAAAATACTTCATCCATTTCTCTATAAAGTGCCAACTTCTACACGTATTGCTTTACCCCAATTTTTTAGAATTTTTTTGCACCTGATTCAAGGAATTGCTTATACGTAAGTGCAGAGATTTCTAAGACTTTCGATGTAGAGAAATATTGTTTCTATGAAAAACGTTCTTTCAGTGTTCCTAGAACACTGAATTAAATCACTTAATTACAGTTGCAGACTTGGCTGATAGCAGCAGGTTTGCTGTTGAAGACAAGTGTGTGGGTGGCCTGTGGAGCAGGCTCCTAGTCAGGGACCAGCCGTCGTCCAGGGCGAATGGGGAGCAGTGGTCACCCGGCCTCTCTGCCAAGGCCACGTAGAGAAAAGGGGATCACTGCTGGAAGGGACCAGAGATAGCAGCAGGCCTGGCTTTCTGGCCTGAACCAGCACGTAGGCAGTTCTGAAGCTACCTGAATTCTTCTTAGACATGAGTATTAACTTTCTGCTTGTGTCCCAGTGTTCCTTATAGGGTCTGATTGTCAATCCCGATGGTCTCATCAGTGTATTTCTCCTAAGCACTGATGCATGGCTCCCAGAAGAAATTCATAATCAGAATTATTTGCTGCAGGTTGTTATCGTCCCTCTGGCGCCTCCAGGTCAGTTGCTGTGCTGTCTTCATTCCTGGTCCCCCGCCTGGCCGAGGAAAGGAAATGAGGTGGCACCCCGGTCTGTGCCGCAGGGAAAGTTCCAGAAGGAGGAGGAAGCAGATCAGAGCCTCCGAAGTGGTGGCAGGGCAGGCAGGTGGGGCAGGTGCTGGAAACAGGCTGGGTTCCTGGCTGGGTGGACGCGGGTGAGAAGCTGCGGAAATCTCAGCTGTCAGAGGCCAGGGTGGCCCTGTCCTTCTGAAGAGCTTTGCTCAGGCTCTGAGGATTGTGCCGTCTTTGGGCCTCACGTGAAAAAGGAAGTGGATAATGTGGAGACAGCGTTGGAGTGCGGGACCCTGGAGTATGGAAACCAGCTTTTGGTCGTAATAGCCGTCTTTGGGGAATATGAAAAGCTTTTTTTTTCTTTAAAGAGCATTACTCATTTAGCCTCTCTCTGCAAAGGGTCAAAGACAAGGGGGAGATGGGAGAGACGCACACAGTCCCCCGAGTGCAGCAGGGGTGGCGGAGCACAGCTGAGCCTGCCGGGGTGCGGGGCGGGTGTGTGTCGTGGTCCTCACGGCCAGAGGACATCGGATTTCTGCAGAGCATTCTCATGCTTGCTTTTCCTCCGCTGGCCATGCGTATTCTATGCGGTGCCAACCCAGTACCTTGAGTCCTCAGAACCACAAAAATGCCAGCTGTGAGGAAGCTCTAAAGCAGCATTACTTTTGAGAAAGAACACTCTAAGTCTAGTCCGACTTAGAGCAAATGGAAGGAGAACCCTCCCAGGACGGGGACCCATTTCCACCGCCGGTGTCTAGACACTGGGGCATGAGGGGTCCAGAAATGCTTTATCAGCTTCTGGAAAATTGCACACGTCCACTTCATCACCTAAACTCAAGCGCAGTGCACAGCCTGCGCGATGACTCAAGCAGGTGTTACCCAGGGCACGTGGTCGTTCTCTTATTCGAATAAATGGGGATTTCTTCTTGGATGACAAAAGCCACATTGGCATTTCTGTAAGAAGACAGGCTGGCAAGTCTGGGCGGAGTCGTGGGAGGAGCTGTCTTTAGGGAAGTAGAAATGGCAAAGCGCAAGTCGCCGCCGGAAGGCAGGGCGTTGGGCCCATCGGCCTGTAAGCAGCAGGCTGAGGAGGAGAAGCGCAAAACGGAGATGCCTGCGCAGTGGCCCCGACGCGCTCACGAGCTTGTGTCTCTGATCTGTTTGCAACATGTGGGGACGACAGCAGTGGCCGCTGCACTGGCTTCTGTCCTTGCGGTGTCCAGACAGAAGTCGCCTCCCTTCAGCGTCCGCTGTCTTTGCTTGGACCTCAGGCCCTCGGTGCCTCTGACAGCTCTGATGAGCAGGGAAAAGTGTCATGAGGAAGCGTCACCCAGCCAGCCCGCCACCGAGCGGGCGAGCCCCCTCTCAGGACGTGGCGGCTTTGTCTTCGTCTGACCAGCAGCCTTTATCTTCGGTCACTCTTTGTCCCTTCGACGTTCCCTGGCTCACTGGAAGACACATTGTGAATCCCCATTTGCTTTAGGAAGTCAGAACTGCAAGCAGCAAAACCCGCTGGCTTTCTTTTATTTTTAAAATAGTGAATGCAGATTCCCAGCGCAGTTCCTCTCGGCCCAGACTTGTGGGACATAATCCTCTGACACGACTCCAGCAGCGATCTCTGGAACATTTCTAACCTGCAGGGGTATCTTCCACTCATCCTGTACTTGGGGTTTTAGCATCTAGTCAGATCCCAAAGTTAGAGATGCAGCTTTATCCCCCTTTGCTCATGTAAACTGGCTCAGTCTCTGGATCTCCTCGTCCAGCACGTGCTGAGCATCCTAAGGCCTCGTCACTGATCGGTTTTATCTGGACGCCTTGTTTAGATTCGGGGACAATAGTGTTACCAAAAACTAGTTCACTGAGTGTTTGGATGAAGCTTGCATTTATTTTCATTTATTCCAATTAATTATTTCTGAAACACACAATATACATGCATACACACATGTATATACACATGTACGTGTACGCACATATAAACACAGCTGTGTGCTTATATGACATGTGTATGTGCGTGTATCCACCTGCATGTGTGCACACGTGTATCAGGTACTCACAGGGTGTGTATGAAAAGATAGATGTTAGACTCAGCTTGGTGATATTTATTTCTTGTACATACAGACTCTCAACTTCTCGTGGGTGATATGAATATTATATTTATTTACATATTCTGGTTCTGTGTTGCTCTGAAGCATACCTTCTGTGATACAAGAAAACAGAAAATTTTGCTATGTCCTAATGACTATTAGTAGCTTTCCATGTCATCAGTAGTTGTCTTGATGTTGGTGATAAATATGCTTACACATCATTTGGAAATAACTTCTTTAAGATTTCTCTGTCAGCTTTGATTTTCCAATCTGTAATTCCTATTCTTACAACTTCAGAGACAAATATTGTGCTGTGAAATGATGGCAATTATCATAAATGTCATGAAGAAGTTCTAAAGCATGTGTGCTTTCTTTTGTTTTATTTTTCCTAAGAGAAGCTCTTGTAGGAAAATACCAAATTGTGGAGTCTCACTTAAGTGGATGTAGAAATCCTTCACCATCACACAGAAATGACATGCTGGTTCATGCTTGATCATCCCAGCACAGGAGCACCTCATCTAAGAGTGGTCTTCAGATTCCCTCCAAGCAGCATTCACACCAACCCCCTCGCCATTTACTGGCAGTCTTCTTTCAACCATCTGTCTAAAGAAGAATCCTTACACACCCCAGAAAAGTGCATGCTGGAGAGGCCAGGAGAGTATGTTTCTGCTCCCTACGTGGTCATCAGTGAGGCAGATAACCCCCTTTTGGGTTTCAGTATTAGGTTCTTACAAGACACATCAAAATTCTTGAAGTAATGATAGATAGATAGATAGATAGATGGTAGATAATAGATAAATAGATGATGTATATGGATGAATAGATGGATAGATGGATGCATAGATGATGGATAGATGAATGGATGGACAGATAGACAGACATCGATGATATGCAGATAGATGGATTGATGGATGAATGAATGGATGAATGGATGGATGGATGGATGGACAGATAGAGATGGATGATGTATGTATAGATGAATTTATGGATGAATGGATGGATGATGGGTGGATAGATAGATGGATAGATGGATGGATGGATAGATAGACGATAGGTAGCTAACTTGCTAATTGCAATTACAAAAATCATGGTAAAAACAAGCCTGATGGATGCCATTAGCTAATAAGCAAATTGCTTTGCACCCTACAAGGGCATCAGTCCTACAAATACAACATGGGCCTGGTGTGACATAATCACCTTTAGTGACATGAGGCAGAGGATGAGGTGCCTCATATACTTTCCACAGCATGAAATGTGTGTTTTCAGAAATACTATCTCGTGAGCATAGCCTGTCTTGTATCTAGAAGAGACCTATCTTCACCCCATGTTCACGCGTGGGTATCGTAGCTATCGTCATTGGATTATCCCCAGTTAGCCAGTGAGAATGGAGTCCTGAAATTGCCTGAAACGTCTTTAAAAGTAGCCTTCTGATCCCCGTGATTTCCCATGAGGCCACATCATAGATTCAATTTCCACTAATGCCCTCAAATAGGTTTTATTGGTGTTAGGTGTCTGGGCCAGATCTACACATATCCAGTTAGAAAGCTGACCTCTCTCATCACTGAAAGGCGATCGATACTGTCTTGGAAAGGAGTGCACAGCTGTGCTCTGTCTGTCTTGTGACACGTGAGTGAGGGACCGATCTCTTAGCTCTCTGCTGAAGCCCCACTGAACTTGAAAGAGCAAAACAGGGTATGTCAGTGTATCACGGAATTGTGTCTAACTAAGGACTTTCTGGGGGTTGTACCATGATAGTAGTGTTTCTAAGTTTGTTAAAAGTTCAAAGAAAGTAAGTATTCCTGAAATATTCAGGTGGTTGAATTCAAGACGATGTCATTTTCCTGACAGAACTTCTCACGCTTTTGTTCTTTGCAAAGGAGCCAATCCATATGCAAACTGGGAAGCTTTTATTCCAGTGAAGATGACAGTGTGAGATTGAGTTGTGACTTCTGTTCCATGGAGCCATCCAGCTTTCTTCCTAGAGGGAGGACGCACATTTATAACATTGAGATGTGGTTTGGAAAACTCTATGGCATTCGTTATTATAATCTTGAATAATCAGCAATGCCAGCACGTTCTAATGGAGAAGCGTACAGGGACGAGACTGGGGCACGAAGTGCGTTTTCATCACATTGTAAGAGGGGGCGTCATTTTAACTCGGGCTGGAACAGCAAGGGCAGAGGAGCTGCATTTACCTACTTGTTTTGGATGTAATGATGCCTTTGCATATATTCAATATAATATTCTATCTTCTTTATTAAAATAATGTGTATGTTTCAAAATGGTTCAAATGTATCAGGAGTCAGAAATATATTTGTTTTCATTGGTTAATGCTTGATTCCTCAGTATTCATGCTTTTTCTTTGGCAAATGAGTAAGAATAGAATGTTTCTATTGATAAAACGACTTGAACTTCTTATATAATGATAAAATTAAATGTATTTACTTCTTCTGTCAACATATTGAAAATGATCCTAGGTGTGGAGACATGTGGATGATGAAAACTATCTCTATATGTGTTTATTTATACTATACACTCACATATATGGGACCAATTTTATACACTTTATAAATTTAATCATACAACTTAATTAGATTTTTGCAAAGATTTTGCTGATGAGTTGCATTTGGGAGTTTCCAAATATTAGTATTTTTTTTAATTTTATTTTTTTTCACACTCCCCATGTAAATCTTATGTTAATCTTGAGAGGTTGATTTTATCATGGTTTAATAGATAGTCCTATAAACACAAAGATTAGCTATATATTTAAATTCAAGTAAACATAGTCTTCCTGTTCAGCAGGCAGGGACGGTCTTAGAGATGATAAGATGTGCACTGATGGAAAGGAAGGCCATCTGATGGTGCTGGTTGTGAGAGATGAATTCTGTTTGGTTCTAGATGGTTCTCGGTATTTCTAGGTGTTCTTTCTGCCATACCAAATGGCCCTTGCTAATTTTTCATCGGAATTCTAAGTCATAAAATATTGACCAAGATGACTCTTCAGTAAACTTCAGTTTACAAATACCAAGTCAAGGAAATTGTTTTAATATTAGACTTCAGATGGGAAGTCACAGCTGCAAACTCTGCATTCCATCTCAAATCTCATGCTCTCTGTAGTATCAGATTTTCAACCACATTGTTATGGAGAAGTAGATGAATTCTGAGATGTAATCCCACTGGCTTTCTTCTGTGACATTTGTGAAAGCTTTTCAGAGTTGTGAAAAATGCTGTTCCATATATATATTGATTACTAAAATGCAGCAAGGGAATATATGTATTTTATATATATAATATATTTAAAGGGGAAAGTATATATATACATACACGTGCATATATATATACACACATATATACATATATACATATATATAGATATAGATATAGATATGTATGTGTATGTGAGTTTGAGAACTCAGAATACAAAAATCCCAAACCATTAATGAAGGGGTGGTATTTCACATTATAGAGCATTTTTCATATTATAAGAAGGCTCACCACAGGAATCCTTTCTTTAGAAGGTTTAATGATTTGTAAGTAAGCACTTAAATTCAGTAAGTGTGGCTTATTATTCTTCAGGTAAAATACTGAAGAGAAGGTTCTAAAGTGCGGTTGTTGGGAGCAGTGCGCAGCTGGTATAATCGTCTCTCCAGCGGAGCTGAATATGTATCTGTGAGACCTATAGAGGGTGTCCTTTCCATGCTTTTACCGCTTTAATAAGAAAATTTTATTTACAGAAGTGAAAGACAGCATTTGAAGTTCTCGCAGGGAAACACACTCATTCATCCTTCCAGAGGCACAAATGCACTTGGGGAATACTGGAAGTAATTTAAGGCTCCCTAGCGTTCACTGAAATTCATAAATCAAATTACTTTCATCCGGGAGTACGAAATAGATGGAAATCTAGCTTTTGAAAAAAAGAGGAAAAAGAGCCAAAGTTTTCTTTACCTTAGCATCTCAACGCATACTCATCCCAGAATTCTATGTCTTGGAATGTTTCGTTCATTATTGAGAGTATTTAAGGAAGTAGGTCGTTCAAATAAGACTTATTTCTTTGTGAAACACTCGAAGAAATCAAGCAGTGGATGTCAAGCCTTGTAGAAATATTTCTTAATAGAACAGAAATGAGGGAGAAAGAGAGAGAGGGGACCCTGATTTCTCATTACAGTGAATTAATTTATGTATTTAGCTGTGGAGGTCACCGGCACAAAATTGAAAATTTAAGACAAAAACTGTTCGTCTCTCCCAGTCACTCATAGTCCTCCCCACTCCCTCCTCAGGTAGATCATTATTTTCTTCTTGATACATCCGAGCTTACTGTGCATAAACACTTTGCTTATTTTTCATATTCTATCTCTTCCTCATTTTCGCCACAAATAGTAACAAACTATAAACTCTCTCTCTTTCCTCTGATAACAGGTGCAGCAGATACCATCACTGTTTGATAAAGTTGTGTATTTTCTAGAATGATGTCATTCCATTTATTTATGTCTTTCATGAGGGTTTTGAAGTTTTCTTGAATTTGATCTTGAATATTTCTTGTGAAATATATACCCTCCTATTTTAAATGATTTCTCCAGTAAATTGACTCTTACCTTTCATGAAATCTTCTAATTGGTTGCTGGTTTTTCCATAAGAAAATGAGTGACACTTTATAATAATTTAGTTCCTTTTATCTTGTTGGACTTTCTCCTCGTCTGAAATAGATTTCTTTTTCAGGGATTTTATTTGACTTTCAGTATGCAGTCACATCAGAAGGAAGCAGAGAGACATATTTATCTCCTCTTTGTAACAATGTATCCATTTTACTTTTGCTTATAGAATTGCCGTGGCTACTAATTTCTGTAAACTGTTAAGTGACACAGAAGGTCACTTGTCTCACTCAGTCTCATTCTGATTTTTGGTAATGATACTTGTAAGATTTTGCTCCCAAGTGTAAGAGTGGATCTAGCAGTCAGCTAGATGTCTTTCAACTTGTTGAAGGAGCATCATGTTATGACTATTTGGATGAGTTTTAGCAACAGTCGTTCTGGAAATTTCAGAATGTTGCAAGTAATCACATGCATTTTTGAGTTGTGTTAACTTTATTGCCATTTCCACACTTTTTCTCATACTACTGTGTGTCAGTGCTTCAGCAATCCTACCCATTATTAAAAATGAAAGAGTGGTTAAGTGTTCTTGGACCCCACAAGTGCCCAGGGATCCCCACTGTGGGCTGAGGCAGGAGGGCCAGGCTTCCAGCCCTTGTGCTGTCCGTCTGAAGCCCCTCCTCTGCGCAGACACTAGCGGGGCTGGCTGTCCGCAGACACGTCTGCTCTGTCACGCCTGCTCCACCAACCTCTTCTGAACGAAATGGGTTCTGGTCCAACCTCTCCACTCACCCAAGTTCCTTCCGTGTAGTTGCAATGAAGACATATGGCTTCCCAACCCTCCCGAGTGCGTGTGCTGGCACCTGAGATGTGTCTCCTCTGCAGAGCAGCTCACTGTTCTGCTTCCCTTTTGTTAACGTGTCCAGGACTTTCAAATACCTTTCTCATGTGCCTGTTTTCCCTTTGATGATGATGTCTCCTGTTGTGATGAGCACTGCACTTTGAGTGAGAGAAGAGCTGGGTGAAATCTTGTTATCTTATTGATTTGCATTCCATTCAGTGGTGAACAGAAAAACAAAAACAAAAACAAAAGCAAACTATCTCCGAGAGCCATGCTCATAGACCAGAAGTCTCAGTTGTGACTGAGTTAAGTTAATTTTTTTGACCAAGTGAATGATATTTTTTAAATCTAGATTTCAATTTTCCTCCCACTTTTCTAGAGAATAAATTCCAGTCTAAGTACACACAGGATCTTATTCTTTCATGAGTGCTCCTAACATTAGTTAGTTGCTAAGTGATATCTGAGAATGGTCTCAAAAACAACAGCAAATGACCTGGACTCTTTTCCTGTCTCCCCTTGTTTCCTTAGTCCCCAGTTTTCAGTTAATGCTTTTAAAACCACGGAAGTAAGTCATCCTGTTCTAATTATGCAGATTCATTTAGAGTGGTAATGTAAATAGTTAGCTCAACTGTGGGCTAGAGCAAGAATTCAGGAGAGCCTGGGTTAATCCTTTTTCAGCTACTCATTTGCTATAAGAATATACTAAGTTGATTTAACACCTATACCTAACTTTTTCTGTCCAATAGAAATGAATAAATGTAGGTAATGGATACTGACACATTGCGAATAATTGGACACACCTTATGTTAACAACCACCTTTGAGATACATTTATTTTCCCAGAATATACTTCAGAAAAAGTCCCCTCAACTCTGCGTCTTCCACATTTTAAAATGTTATCCACACATGAAGTTTGACTTCTACAACCAGCGCCAATAAAACCCTCAGTCATAGAGATGGGAAAGGGCATCCTGTATTTCCAGTAAATTATTTGAAAGTTGGGGATGGGGGTTAGAGGAAGTGAGGAGGAGGTAGCAGTTAAAACTGCCAGCTCTCACTGGTTTTGTCCAGAAAATTCCACCCTTTTATATTTTTATGTGAGAATTTCGCATATTTTTAAACTGCTGAATAATGCAAGAATCAGGAGACATTGCAAGACCTCTCTGAGTGATGCTGCAGTCTCCCAGTTCTGTCCAAAGCAACTTAAACTCACCCCTTCTGCAGTGTTCCTCCTAAACTTTGAGTAATTGGCTAATAAATCTGAAACTAATTTGGTCTAAAGTGTTAATGGCTGATAATGATTTAAAGTGTTTCCCCACCCAGGGAACACATTTGCATTTTAATAGAGGTCTTCCTGGCAATTTTCTTAACTCAAATGAATGACTTTAATGGTGGGCATTTGAGGTGCAGCAGGGACCAGTTCTCACAGAAGAACTTTTTCTGTTTCCCTGAAATCTTGCCATGTAGCAGTGGCCAAGGAATCTTACTGCTCTGGAGACCTGCAGACTCCTTGTAGGAAATTCTGTTCCGGTCGTGTGAGCCGTGTGTGTAGACTGAACAGTGCGCTGGGGACTTGTGTTCTCTCATCCATCTGTGTTGATGCCCATTGCCATGAACTCACACTACGCGTCTCTGCACTGAAAACTTGAGATGCTGTGGTCACCTGTGAACCTCAGCACTGAAACAAAGGTCAGCAGTCCCAATCACAAGGGAGACATGAAGCATAATTGATATGACAAGATAAAATGGAAAGAGAGAAGTAGCTGTACCGTTGTTATTATCCATTTGTGAATTTTTACCAGTTGTTGAATTTGAGAAAATAGATTTTGCACAGTGACCCATGAAAAGTAAATAACTGGCTAGTGGTAAATATGTTAGTATTCCCAAGCCTGCTCTTTACTTTGTTTTCTCCTATTTCACTCCTCTTCACACCTTTCAGGTACATTTTCTTGCAGAAAGCAGACCACTTCTGCACCCACAAGGAGAAGGAACAGTTCAAAGTGAGAGTTGATTCTCATCTATTTTTCCCTTAGTGATTCTAACTTAGAGGTTACTAGATTGTTATCCGCTTTGGTCAGTAATGTCGAAAGGCTTCAAATATTGGAAAGGAGCGATTGGAAATGGCCAGCCTAAAATGATGCTCCCTACGCTCCTGGCATCCTCAGCCAATTTTGAATAATGATTCTGTACTGAAAATCATGAGTGGAGGTTAAGGACTAATGGATTCACAGCTGGCCAGTCCAAAGAAATAGCAGAGGCTCAGTGGTCTCTGACCCCGATTTCAAGAGCAGTCATTCCTATTAAATGGTTTCCAAGGGGGTCAGTAATTTCTTCATCGTGGTTCTTCTATGCATTTCATAGGATTTCTCAGGAGAAAGGTCTCTTCCACATTTTTACTATGTCACAGAATCTAAATCATGGATTTGAGTCTCAAATGTGAGCTCAAATGAGATGAAAGTGTAGAATCCACACCCAGAACCCTTCCACAGCTGGCACTTAAGAAATCAGAGGTGATTATGTGCATCATCGTCCTCATCTTGTTAAAAAGTAATATACCTACTCTTCATAGAACAAGTGACTTGGTCAAGCTGCTTTCTTAGATGTGAGAACATTGATGGTTGGCCGAGGGGAGCTTTTGAAGAAAATTCTAGGAGATTGCTTTTGAAATTGTTTCCAGGCACAGTCTTTACTAGAATTTTCTACAAAGGATACTCTATCTACAGCAATCATAGATATATCAATGGTTTTTTTATAATAGGTTGTATTTCAAATTTAGTACCAACGTAGTTTTTTTTTTTCGCTTTTCTCTGTCCTTGGTTGAAATACTCTCAAGTCTCTCTATTATTTCTTTTTTTAGGCTAGTTATCCCTAAAATAGTTTCTCTGGGTGTCATTTTTTTCTTTATAAAAATAAAAAGGAATATTCATGTCTGTGTTTGAAAACGCAACTAATACCCAAGAACCTTTTATCTAAGAATAACTGGTATTAAGACAAAGCCATTTAACATTAATCTACTGAACTTGGACTAAAAATTTCTCAATAAATAGTCAAAACAAATGTTTAATTTGATGTTCAATTTGTAGGATACACAAAAGATGACTCGAATGAATATTTTAAAAGTCTAATGCTGGAAATCTCATTTTGTAGCATGATTTGCATCTTTTACTTCACATTTAACTTTCAAAGCATGATTTGATAAATGGGCCCCTTTGTAAAAGCTGAGAATTTCATCAATTTCCCAGAGACCTCTGTAATCATCTGTTATTTAAATGATGGTGTTCTGAAACATCATACCCCTTTTTTTTCTCAATTTCCTTTTCTTCAGTGGTTATCCCAGTGCCTGAAGTAGGTTCACCTGTCACCTGCTGCGTGTTTCCTGTTGATGCCCAGAGAGGGTCCCAGGACTCAGGACCCCGACGGGCACCTCGGTAGGTGCCCTGTGCCCTATGCCAGTCTCACCCGAGAGACATATTCTGGCCATTTCGTCTTTACGTATTTCCCCCCTTCATTCTCTACCAACACTCTTCGAGGATGCGCTTTCTTATTTTAACTCTAGTGCCTCTTCACACATGTTTTTGAAACCTATCTGTCTTCCTTTCCATTTACTTGACGCAAGTTTTCCACATCCGTTTCCAGCTCAATTTAGTTGTCTAGTCAATCTAATGCAATCTTATTAAATAACTGGGTTTTCCATAGTAGACTTTATCTATGTACCTGACAGCTTCTCAGAAGGCCCATCGATTCCTAGGCCTCGTTCTAAAGGGGGCGGATGCAGAGAGAAGGTGACGGAGCCAGATGAAAGCCCGCTCTGCCTGGGTGACATACTCGCTTCCTCCAGCATCTCTCCGCCTGTGCTGTGTGTCAAGTACTGGTGCGGGAGAGACGGGATGCGCTCATGTGACCATGGCTTACACGCTGAAGGAGAGAAAGGATTTACCAGCACTTCTGTTTCCCTCTCCTGTTGCCCTGTTTGTTCCCATTTGGAACCTAGGAATTGGGTTCAGATATGCTTCATAAGCTTCCCTCCAGATGACTCTTCGCTAAATCCAGTGCTTTTTTATCCTCACAAATTCTGTGAGAAAACAAGGAAAGAAAGCAAGAAAACACGCCCTTCTGCAATCCCCGCCTCCCAGGTCATGACTGCACTTTTCTGTTTATCTCCTAACATGATCAGGAGTATGATTTAGGAAGCTGAGTGTTCTTTGAGTGGGGTCCCAACGCTGCTGTCTGATCTTGGAGACATTAATGCGATCTCCCCATGCCTCAGTTTCCTCCTCTTTAATGTAAGCCCAAATAATGGTCCGAGGACTGCTATACGAATAAAATGAGAAATATGCTCAAAGAGTTAACGATGGTTTCCTACTACATGAAATAAGTAAATGATACTGTTTTGGTCATCTTTTTACTCACATCTTTGGACTAGCTTTCCGGTGGTATATTGTGCCTAATTTACGCCCCACAGATAGAGTGGAGTAATCTTTCTAAATCCCAGATATGACCATGTTAAGTCCCTGCATCTGTTGACATTCCTCAAATATCAGGATAAAGTTCCTCAGTAATTTGGTTTCTGTTATCCTATCCCCAGCTTCTGCCAAGCTGCAGCTGAGTGAATTAGTCTTTACTTCATAAAATTAGAGGTTTTTCTGGCTGCCCTGCCCTTCTCTTCGGTGCTTCACTGGGCCGCCTTTCCAGCTCACGCGATGCTCCCCCGCCCTCTCCGTCTGGTGACCTGTGTGCCGTCAGCGTCACAGCTCACACGTCATCTTTGCAAATGGCCTAGTCTTTATCTGCTCCTTCGATCCTGAGGCGCTTGTTGCAGCGACTGGACCCTCAGTAAACATGTGAATCCATGTGAAAGTGTGTGAATTCATGTAAGATGACTTACAGGGCTTTCATAGCCACGTCGGCACTGCTTGTCCGGCTCAGTTTGGAATGAGAAAACTTGGAGGGTTGTCACTTGGGAAGAAGGTTGGATTCTCTTCTTACTGTTCCATATGGTGGAGGCCAGGAAAATGGGTGAAGAGCAGCGAGAGACATTTTAGATGCAGCACATCGTGGGCTCTTCCGACGATCACCACCAGCCAGATGTCCAGAAATATACTGGATCCCTTCCTGAAGAAAGCAGACTTAGCAGAGATCGCCTAGACCCCGGTTCTGAGGCTTATTCAAGAGGTTTCTGTATTGAAGCGGCGCCCCACTCGACGCCTGGTGATGCTGAATTTGCAGCGCTGGGTTCCAGGCATCTGCACACGTTCACGACTCCTGACGACGTGCCCAGGCACTCTGCAAGGGAGGACGTGATCGACTCTTGCTTTCAGTCACAGTTTGCAATGTAAGTTTTAACATTCTAACAGGAATAATAACATTTTCAACACCAAATAAATGTGTATGAAAAACAGAGCACAGACGTATTTATTTTCTAGCCGTTCTCAGCTTCTCGTTTTTCACCCAGCAGCCCATAGGCTGGTAGCTGGCAGGCGTCCTGTTAGGGAGATGCATTTTCTAAGCAGGTAAAGCATTGACTTTTTTTTTTTTTTTTTTTTACTAAAATTCATTGTTGCTAATCCTGTACCCAAAGCTTGCTGGAAAGGCTCCAGTCTTCCTTGTCGCCACGTGGTTCTGGAACCGGGGCCGCGGCCCCGTCCTCGGGGTGTGATGCCGACTGTCCGTGCGTCCGTGAAGCAGGGAGCTGGCACTTCTGTTCAAGTGCGGCCTGTAATCCGTCTCCGGGGCACTCTCTACTGGGGGCTGCAAGCCACCCTTTTCTATGCTGCAAGGTGCCAGGTCCCGTGAAAATAAAGATGGAGTCAAAGGACAAGCATTCCGTTAGTGAAATGCATGCAACCGGGAAAATGGGAAAGTATCTTTTCTTTTCATGACCGGTAGCCAATAATAATGGTTAAAGAGCAATGCGTGGATTAGAAAATGTGGAGCTGATGAGTGTGTCAGTGTTAGGGTGGAAGTAAGAATCTCTGTGGAATGACATAGAAACATCAGATTAGAATGGAGGAAGAAAAGTACTATGAAGACTTTGTGGTGTGCCTGCTGTCTCAGCTGTTAAGTCCGTGGCTCCATCATCATCCATCACATCCCGAAGACCCGGGTTTGAGACCCGCAGCTGGGGGAACAACCAAGATGAACAGCTAACTAAATAAAAGTGTTTCATCCTCTTCTCTCCTCCTGCCTGCCTGCCCACACACCTTCATTCCTGCATGCTTCTTTAAAAAAAAAAAAAAAGTTTCCACTTTCTAAATTTGAATTTCATTCAGGCAAATATTTATTTAAATTCTAGGCTGGACAAGACACCATATCAAAGACAAATATGTAATTGAACAAACAGGATTCTGGTCGATTGCCGTATGCTTTACAGTCAAGGTCCAGCATCAGGTCTGGGAGGTGGGGGGCGTGTTCAGAAATTCATTAGTAAACAGGAGCTGATTACCTACTGATCACATGTCACCAGATAACGAATGGTCATAAAACAAGTGCAAATCTCAGTGGTTCTGGTTATGTTTGGAGTGAACTTGGGTTACCAGGGAAAGTATCTAAATCACAATGCAGGCAGTACACTTACATGAGTGGGAGGGTTATGTGTGTCTGTGGATTCTGGAAGAAGATCATAGTAGAGACTGGGACTTGAGTATCTAGTCAGGTGACCACATGTCCTCTTATCCTGATACCTGCTTGTGTTACCTGTATTCACTGAATTTGGTTGAAGCCCAAGCGAAGGTCATTTTTTTTTAATTGTAGATAATCTTTTAAATCAAGACTATGGGAAGTGTACGTCAAACGCTACTTCTTTTTTGCTTTTTTATTTTTTTTTTAAAGGAGAGGTGTAAGCAGGAATGAAGGTGAGCAGGCAGGTAGGGAGAGACAGGAGGAAGAAGCATTTATTTATTTAGTTGTCCATCTTGGTCGTCCGCCCCATCCAGGCTCTGAAGTCTGGCCCTTGGGACGTGTGTGGACTACGTCATGACGGACCCGTCTGCTAGGCCACCAGGACACGCCAGCTGTTCCTTGTTTTTAAGATTTGCTTTTCTTGAAATTCCTAGGAGTCCCTAGTCTGATGGCTGCGGTGCTGCCCGAATTCCAAGGGCGTAGTACTGCTTCCTGTGATGACGCTATTTTAAATTCCTTCCAAATTAATTTTTTAAAGGGCTGTTAATAACGTCAGTGAAACTGACTTGTGTTAAGTCATTATCAGTGATTCGTGTTTTCGTCTTTGAGAGCTAGTCCTTCGTGCACAGTATGTGTGGTTCACCTGAATGATGAAGCAGAGGTGACCACTA
This sequence comes from Solenodon paradoxus, assembly GCA_004363575.1. NCBI lineage: Eukaryota > Metazoa > Chordata > Mammalia > Eulipotyphla > Solenodontidae > Solenodon > Solenodon paradoxus. The sequence continues at coordinate 43,362 of RJWH01005549.1, read as the reverse complement.
GGTTTTGGGAAATCACTGCTTCTCGCCATGGAGAAGTGTTGATCCTTCCCGAGGGGAGATGAGCAAGATCTGTCTGAAGAAATTACCTGATACAAATACACACACTGTGCTTTTTCTTCCCACGCCCTCCCACCATCGTGCCAGTGACTGAGAACCTCCGTTTTACATGATATGGGCGAGAGCAACAAATGCTAAAGCTTACAAACCAAATTTGAATCGTGTTCAGTGGGTGGATAGAAGGACTTTTTAAAAACCAGATGTAGTTGATTATGTCTACTCGACATTCTATAATAAGACAAGTCACCCAAGTAGACACGTGTATCTGACACAGACTAATCCAAATAACGTAGAATGTCACCGTCAGGAAGGAAAATATCACCAGATTGGTTTAGAATTTAATAATGATTCTTTTTATTTTTTTTATTTTTTAGAGCATATGTTTAAGAAGAAGCACCTTTTGAGACCCTAAGGGTAAATTTTCCATTTTTTTATATTCAAAACTATGCAACCTCTGATGAAAATGCATGATTAGCTTTCAAAAAATTTCAAATGACAATACTAAATGTGCTTTAATTCTGCCACCAATTAAAGCACTAAAGCAATCAAGTTGCTTCCTGTCATTTTTCTAGAAATGAGCTCTTTCTTTCATCCCTCAGAATAAACAAGAAATTCTACAATAAATAGTTTTAGTGGTTAGCATGAGAAATATGGTGGCATTAGTGATGATTAAAAATGATTCTTGGAAGTCGTCATTTGTGGGTCTGCACTTGTTGTTGAATGGTAATGAGGCTTGTTTGATGACAGGCAGTTTGCCCTCGTACTAAATCTCTCATGTGACTCATCGTGAATGCCCTGTCGTCTTTTAACCTGGTAAATATTTTTATTATCCAGTTAATAAAAAGTGTTTCGATGGAGGGAGGCGGTGTGGATTGCTCTCATTAGATTTACAGCATGTTCTCCCTCACAGTTGTCACAGAGAGGCTCTTCATTCAACTGTGTTAGTTAGAAATTGGGCCTTGGGATCCTGCGTCCGGCAGGAGGCCACTGACCACCAGACAGCCAGACAGGACCAGGGATGCTCTCTGCAGTTCCCAGGGGCCCCGCCGCCAGGGGAGAATCTGAGGTTGTGCGTTTTAACTCAGGGTTTTCTAATAATGCTAAAGAATTATTTGGGAAAAAGAGAATTTTCTGAATCAGCACCTGTGTGTGTGTGTGTGTGTGTATATATATATATATTTTTTTTAATTTAATTTTTTTTTAAGGGAAAAGAAGGGTTTGGGTGTGGCTGGGCTGCTGCATGGCCCTGACCACCTGCATCGCACGTCTGTCCTTTTCCACTGCTGACACACCTTCCACTCTGTTGTAATGACCCATCGCGTCTTTGAGCGCTTGCCTTCTGCGCACGCCCAGTGCCTCCGGCCAGCCAGCTCTGTGTGCTGGGGATGCTCTGGGGGTCCCGCCCCGCAGCCAGGGAGGGGAGCCCAGGCCTGGGGAGAGGAGGGGGACGCTCCTGCAGGCCGTGTATGGTTCTGCAGACGCAAGCAGCAGTGGGTTGAGCAGAGTTTAAGAAAGAGCCTCAAAGCAAGCAGGATTCCAGGTGGGGTGGGCGCCGCGGACAGCAGGTGTGGACACGGGTAGGGGTAAGAGAAGGGACTGGGAAGGGTGGTCAGAGGCAGGAGGAGGGCTGGCGTCCTGGGTTCCAGCCTCCTGGGGGACGAAACCCAACTCTGGACCTTGGCGGTGACTTTCACTTGTGGTTCTGATTCCTCCCGCCTCCTGGTATCAAAGTCAGGCAGGAAAGGTGCGCTGGATGCCCTCTTTTCCCAGCGCCCCTGCTCACCCCAAGCCCTGTCCTGCCTGAGCGTCACTGCGAGCGTGCACCTGCCTCTCTGCAGCGACACCTGACAGGCATGCTCTGAGCCCAGGTGCGCTCCCCAGGAAAGGTTTGCTTTTGTTCTTTACGGCGAGGTGGTTGCTGGCGTCTCCCCGCCCGCCTCCCTCCTCTGTTGTTACCTCTCCGGCTCCAGTCGCTGCAGAGAGGCCGCTCCTCTTCATTCGTTAGCTCGTTTTATCAAGTGCGGCTCATCTGCAGCAACACGGGCCCGTTTGAGGGGCAGCGTCCATGGGCTCTGGAACTTTATTTTGAAAATATTGCTGACTAGTCTCTTCAGTTGCGTGTACTGATTTTATCCATTTAAACTGAGGGAATCACAGTGGACGTGGAACTCACGCTATTTCTTGGTTGGTTTTTAGTTTCTGGATGACTAGGTTTTCTCGTTTTCAGTTTGCTTGTATCAGGCTTCGAGAAATCAGATCACACTTTGAGGCCGTCTCCTTCATCAAAATGTTTTTCATAAGATATTCGAATGATGCGTTTGCTTCTACACAGCAAAGTGAGTAACCTTAGATACACATTTTATTTACATGTGTTGAAATATGCTCACATTTTTTGAGTAAAGTAGTGATAGGACCAGAGCTGGGGAGCAGGGCGCCAGCCCGGTGCCCCTGAGGACAGCGGGGCGATGCTCCCACCCCTCCACCCTCTCGGTGTCCGGTCTCCCGTCTGCCTGTGGTTCCTTGCTGACACGCAGGGAGCAGCAGGGGCGCGGTCCCCGCCTTTTGTTTAAGGACAGGGTCAGGCAGGAATGAAGGTGAGCAGGCAGGATGAGAGGGAGGAAGCATTATTTACCATATTTAGTTGTTGATCTTGGCTGTTACCCTGGACCCCTGAGCAAACCTGCGTCCTTGGAAGGACAGCGCTTCCCAGGAGGGAGGTGATGGGCCCTGCCCTGCTGCGCCCCAGGCGCTGATTCGATGGCCGCTTCGGGCCCGGCCGTGGTCTTGGCTCGGGTGCAGGTGTGTGAGGCGCCGAGGACATGGAGTTTCCCTCCAGGCAGAGTGCGGGCCAGTTGTGGGAACCCACGTGGGCACGGAGGGAACCTTCGTTTGTCCCCTTCACGAGGTCTGACCCACACACTCAGTGTGCTCCTTCCAGCACCTCGTCTGCGGAGCCCCACGCGCACACGTGTGTGCAGACACACGTTCACATGAGCACACGCACCAACACACGGAAGACGCTGGGCGCACACGTTCACACACACACTGCACAAAACAGGGTCCTCAGGTTGTCCCTTGTGCCAGAGGCACAAATCCTGCATCAGAAGAACTCGGAGCGTCTGTGCAAACAGCCCGTGTCAGTCGGGCAGAGACGGGGCAGCAGTGTCTGCGGAAGGAAGGCCCCGCACAGCGGCCCCAGCCGCACACGGAGCCCACTCTCCCGCCCTCCTCCGGCACCGACACGCCGTGCCCACCAGGTGACTCGCGCCGGGTGACTCGCGCCGGGTGACTCGCACAGGTGACTCGCGCAGGTGACTCGCCAGCGCCAGGAGGATTCAGACGCTGTCTTCATGGGGAGGCAGTGGCAGGCGTCACGGAGCGTGTCTAGAAAAGCAGCAGTGAGACAGTCAAGCCAGAAAAGTTCATGGATGTGGTCAATCAACTTGTATTTCACGTGTTTTCGGATCTTAATCATTCAGTCCATTCTAATTTCACAAGTTTATTTCCTCTACGTGCCTGTTACGTTTGGCACACGTTACAGACAGAAGCGAATGCTCGTTTTAAATATCATAGCTGCCCCGACAGAACCTGGGGTTTCACTGCGATGGGCTGTCTCGGTTCTTCTTCAGCATAGAATGTTCTCTCAGTCTTGTGTAATGCGTTGCAGATATGAGGCAGTTTGCTAATTATGACATTAAGGCTGAGCCTGTGCATTGCTTGTGGAATGTCAATGTGTTTGCACTTCGTCACACTTAGTTACGCCAGGTGACATGCTTCCATCTTGTGCTTTGAGCCGTGAATGATCCACATATTGGTTCTAAAATGTGTCCAGTAATTAACACTTTCCGGGGAACGGTGTCGCCAACACTTATCTGCCCCTTACCTCGCATTTGCTCTCAGAATTTGAACTCTTCGACTGAGCCCTTGTCAGTGGTCAGCTGGGTCACTTCATTGGTCATTTTGGTTTGATCTACATTCCCACATCCATACACTACCTAGGACCTGGCATCCTTAACGTCAGAGAGATGCACCCAGGTCACAGCAGTCACACTTCCCCCTCACTGGTCTGCGTCCTGCAGGGAGATGGGCTTAACCACTCCTCTGCTCCCACGTAAACGGTGAGGGAATAAAGGCATCAAACACATTTGTCAGAAAGCAGCCCTGCCAGACACTTTCTTTCTAAGTTTGTTTTCTAGATTCAGAGGAGAAGCAGAACTCTTTTTATTTTTTTTTAATGATTCTTTTAATTCACAACTTCCAGTACTAAGTTTGTAGCTCTGTGAAGGCTCACATTTTATATATATTTTGATTTGCATGTTTGTTTTGCTGAACTCTTAGAAAATGTGGCATCGTGATATTTCACCCCAAAGACATAAGCATCTTCCAATGATAAGAATCTTTCCCTGTGACCCAGTGCAGTCCCACATACATGTAAAGGTTCCAGGTTCAAGACCCGGGGTTGGGGGCACAATTCACGTGACCTAAATACAAATAAATAAAGTGCTTCTTCTGCCTCTCTCTTTGCCTGCCTGCTAGCCTTCATTCCTGCCTGCTCCTTTCCTTTTATTATTCCACTAAGAAACTATACCTTCATTAACTAGTATATTTTGCTGTTTTATCATTTTCAGTGGCGTTAGTCCAAAAATGCCTTCTAGGTTTTATTTTTAAAATTGCAGTAACTTTGATTTACAACACAAATATATATATTATATATATATATATATATATATGTGTGTGTCACATCACGCCCACCACCCAATTTCCAGTATTCCACCACCGTTGTCCAAGTGAATCCTCCCTGCTCTTTGCTCCCACTCCTCTCCCTGCTCTGGTAACGTCCACTCTGCTGTCACTGTCCAAGGGCTGGTTTTTATTTAATTTTGTCTGGTCATTTGCTTTCTTTCTTTGTATTTCACATATGAGGGAGATTACCCAGTGTTTCTCCTCTTCTGATTTATCAGACTTAACATAGCAACCTCTAGTTCCATCCATGTTGTTACAAAAGATGGAATTTCATCTTTTTTTTTTTTTTTTTTTACAGCTGAGCAGTGTTCCATTGCATACATGCACCTTGTCTCTTTATCTAGGCGTCTGCTAATGGGCACTGAGGTTGTTTCCATCTCTTGGCTATTGTAAATAGTGCTGCAATGAGCACAGGCATGCATTTCTTTCAAATCATGCTTTCATATTCATCACCTAGGTACCTCAGAGTGGAATTGCTGCACCATCAGTGTAGGAGATTTCCTTTGTCTTCACAAGCTCACAGACACTTGTCACTTCTAGTCTTTTCAACAGAGGCCATTCTCAGTGATGTGAGGCGGTATCGCGTTGTGGTTTTGATTTGCATTTCTCCAATGATGAGTGATGATGAGCCTTTTTCCATATGTCTATTAACCATCGCCCTTTGCAACTTTCATGGAATAAAATTTAGTCATTCTTGGTAATGAGGGATCCATGTATTCAACGCCTCTTTCAGTCATTCAAGAATAATGCTCAGACAGTAGTGATAGAGAGCAGGTGAAACCCTTGCCTCTTGGATTTTTTCCTTCTATTTGGGTAAAAAGAGATGATAACATTAAAAATTCTGAAAAAGCAAGAAAACCTTGACTACTGTTCTGTAGGTAGTAAATGAGAATAAGAAGAATAGTGTTCACTTTCATTCCTATCTGATTCTATAGTCTCCAGATATAGCCTCAGCTTCCAAGGAAGTATAAGTTTTTAGGCCTGAACCAAAAACATCTATTTGTCTCTTGGAATCTCTAACATTACTGTCCTCTATTTCTTTCAATACACAAATATAAATGACTGTGAGTCAGAGAAAGAGGAGGAAAAGAATGTTTAGGCATGAGTGGTTGACTTAGTTAAAATTCAGTATAGTATAGAACAGACCTAATTTAACATAGCAGAACTAAGCAGTATCTAAGATTTTGTTACCAAATATTCCAATAAATGAATGAATACAGTACCTTTGAATATTTTTTCAGTTATCAACTCTTTTGCGTATGTATTATATCTATCCTGTCCATAAACTGAAAATGATATGCCAAAGATAGATGGATGGATGGATGGATAAATGGACACATGCGTACATACATACATACATACACACATACATAGATAATGGATGGATGGGTGGGTGGATTGACAGACAGATTTGAATGTATAGTTTTCATTGAATGACCGTTATGTATCAAGAACTGTCAATACATTATCCTCCTTTAAGCCTAAGGATTGATCATGAATTATAAACAGTTATAATTCCCGACATTAAAATGGAGACTCATTTACTTGTCTAAGACCCCACAACCAGAGCCTAAGACCTCGCCTTCACCCGCTTCTATACAAATACTATTGCAGTAAAATACTACTAAATGTGACACATACAAAATGGCTCTTTTGACTCAAAAAGTTGGGGATCACTCATGTGGATGATGACTTTCTAATTATTGTAAACTGAAAATATCCTGGCAACTATATTGTAGGGGAAACAGATAGAGAGTAAGTTAATAATCAAGTCAACATAGACGCTGAACAAATATCCCAGGTTGTTTATGAGTAATTCAAGCTCTCAAATCCCACCACGTGTGAGCTGAGTGAGTGAACAGCGGCTTGGAAGATGGTTCTAACTCTCAGCTCCTCAGCACACGTGAAGGTGAACTGAGGGCAGGAGGCAGAAACATGGTCACAGATAAATGACACAGCAGCCAGCTTCGGAGGGAGAGTCATCTGGGCTGAGTGGCCGGAGAAACCTTCCCCAGCAAGTAAGCGTCACCTGGGAAGGAAAGAGCCACAATCACTAAGAGAAGGAGGGACTGTAATCCGCAAGGCCGTGGCCACCAGAGGGAAGACCCTCTCTGAGCAGTGATGGAGACGCGTCGGTGAGACCGGCCCTACCTCGTGGAGGTTGGGAGAATGAGAAATTAAGAACCTAACTACAGGTGCGGTCAAGTTCTGGTGTGAAGGCTGTGGCAATATGGGAACAAAGAAAGAAGATGACAGTCGGGCTTTGGAGAAAATTTCCTTCAAAACAAACTGGATGACACATTTTAGTGTCAAATCTCCAGAAGTTGAAAATTTGACTGATGTCACCAGATACTCTGTGAGCAGTTAGAAATCATTGGCAACCTTATAAAATAGCTGTGAACGCTTTTATTAGTGTGCAGAGGAGAGCCAGCAGACTGAAGGTTTAACAGGTACGAGTGTGGGAACATGGACCCACCTGTGAAGGCCACCCACTGGAGAAGGCTCCTTGGAAAGAAAATCCCTGATGTTTGGGCTCAGTCCGCATCTCAGGAAGGCTGTCTCAAGGTACACACACAAAACATGGATTACAAAGAATTAAAAAAAAGAAGGAAGGAGAATCTTACAGGCTTGATGTCCTTACAGAGTGGAGAACGCCATCAAAAAACTTAAGTAGTTGGGGTCTTTGAGGCCAATCCAAGCAGAACATACCTCTAGAAATTTCCCCAACCCCCTTGTTCTCTCTGCCAAGCTCACACAGGCATCACTTGCCTCTGTGAGCATTAAGTCAAACTCTTGAAATGACCTGGTCTTTCTTCTTCCTCATCTCTTTCTATCTGCCCTTAATGACCATGGTGTCCCGGTGAATCACCCAGGTGTCCCCAGGACCAGGTGAGTGGATCACATTTCAGGACTCAGACACTAGCTAGAGGAATGAGTAAGAGGTCCAGCCATTTTGTTTCAAATGCAGGATCTCACCGTTTTTGACAGGTGAGCGCTAATCCATTGTGTCCACACCACATCTTCTCTATCTACTCCTCCGTCGACGGACACGAGGGAAGTTTCCATGTCGTGTCTGTTGTACGTAGGTTGCAGTGCACATGGGTGCATATGTCTCTGAAAATCCATGCTTGTGTGTTGGGCTAAATACTCAGAGGCGGCATAATGCAATCATAAGAAATTTCTATTTCCATTGTTCTGAGGAATCTGTGCTGGTCTCAGGAAGGGTTGTACTGACCCCACCCCGCCCGCCGTGCACAGGGGTCCTCTCTCCTCTCAGGTTCAACAAGCCTTTTTGTTTCCATATTTCTGGGTAGCCGCCATTCTCACAGGTGCAAGGTCCGTCCTACCTCATGCTCGTTTTAAGAGCGAGTGGGGAGAATGTCTTTGCAAACGCCGATTGCCATTTGGACGTCCTCTGTGGAGCAGTTGTGATGATGTGGATGGACCTGGAGGGGAACTGTGTGCAGTGAGCTCAGTCAGAGGGAGGAAAATGAGCAGCATGTGATTTCTCTCATAGGTGGCGTATCGAGAGGTCGAGCAAACGAGTTAACAGACTTTAGTCCATAGACTCAAGTTGGTGGCCAGCAGGAGGCAGGGCCAGGCAGAGTGGGTTGGAGGGGTCAGTCGGGAGCGGGAGGAGCGGGGGACCATGGGCTGTTGGATACAGGTGTCGACTTAGGACAACGCTCGCCCGAAACCCACACGGTGTCGCCAAGCGCCTGTCAGAGGAACGCGGGGCCCCAGCAGTGTCCCTGGAAGTGTGGGGTCTCTGGGAGACCGTCGGAGGGAAGCCCGTGGTGACGTAACATGCCCAGCTTGGGCTGCGCCTGCACAGACCCCGGGGGACAGAGAGCGGCGACCCAGCCAGGCAGGGCCCGTGTCAGTGGTACAGTGATGGCGTCCGCTCAGGGTCAAAGCGGGAGCTGTGGGCCTTGCGTTCCAGCCTTTCTAGGGCAGGACGTCCGCGAGGAGTGTCCCGTGGTAGCTGGGAGAACGTCACTTGACATTTTAAGGGAGCCAGTCTGCGTGTCCGTGGAAGTGGCAGCAGGTTGGCATGAGAGCACCTGGTTTACGCGTCCTGAGGGTGTCCCGGGTACCAGGGTCCTCGGTCACCGCCTTCTACAGCCTCACTGACCACACGGTGCCCCAGGCGCCGCGGAGCCGGGTGGGCGCTTCACGCTTCGCCGCCGTGTGTGCTGTGCAGGGAGAGAGTTGGCGTCGCGTGGGGAGAGGCTCTCACGATGCTTTCGCCTTCTCAGAACACAGGGCAGATTCCACGGCGAAGAACTGTTAGTGCCGAGCAGGGCACGCGGCTGTGTCTGCGGTGGGCGCGTCACACTCGTGAGTCTGCACTTGCTGTGACTGGGGGAGGCTGGCCGTCGGGGCGCTGGACCGGCGGCGATGGGTGTGGACGGCCTCAGGCCCTTCGGCCCCCTTTCCTCCGGCTCCGCTGGTGGCAGCAGGAAGACGATTGCTAGTGAGCTCTGGCTCGCGGACACACTTGACTTTGGGCGTCTCCTCTGGAGGCTTGGGGTGTGGGTGTAATTCTCTCTGTGTGTCCGGCCCAGAGGCAGGAGGTCACCGAGGAGGAAAAGATGGAAGGTGGCCGGGGAAGGAACCCTGAGCTGGACGTGGGTAGTTGTGTGGGAAAGGCGTCGTGCCAGACGTGGGACACGCTGTGTGCCCTTCTGTGGGGCGGGCCCTGTGTCCAGGGCGCTGGCATCAGCGAGGCCGATGTTGGCGGGGCCCTGTGCCTCCCGATGCCCACCAGACAGCTGGAGAGGGCACAGGAGGGGCGAGTTTTGCAGTCATTCCTGGAAGACTCGTGGGCTGTCTTCCAAGAAAACGTCACAAATGGCTTTCGCTCTGGGAACAGAAGGTCAGCAGGGGGAGCTTCCAAATCGCCTCCGCAGACCGCGCTCCTACGGGATGAAGTTGTCGGGAGGGTGCATCCAGGTGCAACAATGCCGAAATACGCCGGGGTGGGCAGGCGGGTGCAGGTGAGGGCAGGTGACTTGGACAGCCGGCTGCCTGCCGGGGAGGCTGTCACAGCAGAGAATGACCCCGGCCCAGACCTGCGCGGAATCTCCACGCGTCCTGCTGACCGGCTGCCTCCAGTGCCGGTTCCCCTGCCAGCGGCTTGCTGACCTGCAGTTTCTTTTGGTGACATTCTTCGGTTCCCAAGTGCACTTCACTCCTGGTTCAGACGCCACGTGCTCCTTTATTCCGACATGAAGATGGAAAAAGTTCATTTGCAGCTTTCAGGTGGCATCTGCAAGAGACGCGTGAGATGCGAGAGCAGGGCAAAGCTTTGGGATCCCAGGAAAGGCCGGTGGAAGCCTTGTTTGGAGAGTCAGACTGAAGGTGCTGAAGGAAGTCACCTCAGCGACTGCGTTTGCCAGGTTAGGACCACAGGCCCCAGCTGAGAGGTGAGTCGTGTTTCTGGGATTTCCTGTCATGAGATAGATTCCGTTTTCCCAGGAATGTTACACAGAAATTTTCGTTGCTGATCCGATGTCCATTAACATAAAGGTTCTGATATTTCCTCCAATCTTGTATTGTTTTTGTTCGTCTCTTGGATCCATGTTAATTCTGGATGTGCTGCGAGCACTCTGTCTAACTGGTTCAGAAATGGAGACGTGGGAAGAGCGGGTGTCACCGTCACGGCGAGCTCTACCGAACGCGGCTCCTGGCCCGCTGCGCTGCCTTCTTCAGGACCGAGGCGGGGCCCCCGGTGTGCCCTGCAGTCCTGCGCTGCTCAGCGGACACTGGACAGTCCCGCCATGTGGCAAAGTTACAGACGTAAGGCGCTCTCTTGACACAGGACTCTATGTGCTGGTCATCTCGAGTCCTGAGCCTTGTACCAAGTGCCCAGTGAGTAATGACACTTTTAGAGAAGATGGAATCAGAGAGGGCTCTGCACGCTTTCCTTGGAAATGGAGCTGTGATTCAAATCCGTTCTCTCCTTTAACCCCACGGATCGTTTGGTTTGTTTGTTTTTCGTGGCTGTGCTCTGCGAAGCCCACCCGCCGAAGAGGGAACAGTGGCAGGTGTGGCCAGGTGGCGTCTCATTGAAGTTTTTATGAATTCTTAGCTTTTCAAAGAATACATTGTACCATGAATATTCATAAAATGCAATATGGCTCTTCAACAACTGCTCAAGAATCTGTCCAAAAACATGTCAGAAAGAAAAGCATTTCCACCAAACAGCTCTCCTACAGCTTTATAAATAGAAAGTTATGTCTTCTAGTTTATGACCAACGAACAGTTGAAGGCTGGGAATATGACTCTTCAAAGTTAAAAACAAAACTTATCCAGAAAGTTGACACTGTCTTCAGCCAGCAAAGCTCACGTGTGCTTTCTACTCTCCCAAGAGGAGACACTGTGAGGCTGGGCTTTCGTGGGGATTGTTATCATCGGATGCTGTGCAGAAAAGCACCCAACCGCTAGGCATAAGAACAACAGCGCATGCCTGTTGAAATGTCCAGATGTCAAGTCTGACGTGTGCTGATCCAGGGATTAGAAGATGAAGACATTATCTTCGGGGTTGAGGGCAACCCCGGTATTGACTCAGCACATGCATCTGTCACTTGAGAGGAATTACTCTGGGGTCCTTGAAGATTGAGGGGATGTGACCCGACAGCATACTCCTGACATTCACCACTGACAGTTGTACCAGGATTGAGAGCTGGCTCTTTCTTGAAACATCAGAAAATGAATGCTTTCCAGTTTAGATGAAACCCCATCTGCAGAGACAGCGCCCAGCTCTGAAAACACAGCCACCTTTATGTCCCCTGTAGGTCGAGGCCACGTCTGGGAGACCACGTGTGCTGTTCCAGGAGAGCCACCCTCCCGAATGAGCATGAGAGGCGGCCACTCCTGTCCCCGGCTCTGCCATTGACCGTGCAAGGCCGTCGGGTGGTGTTTGTAAAGCTCTCCAAGGAGCTCAGACGAAAAAGACTGTGTAAATAGGAAGTGTGGTTATCAGGGACCCCCCCACCCCGCCCCTAGACGCTCAAGTCAACATGACAGCTGGGTGGAAGGTGGGGAAGTTCACATTTTGACTGTCCTAGCTGGAGACCATTTAATTCAGAATGCATTTGGAGAATTTTCCTTGGTAGTTTAATGAAATTCAGTCCATCGCGCTTATTATCAGTCGCCTGCTCCTCCTGCGGGCTGCGGGAGCGTGGGCTGGGGCCTCCTCGGAACCTCATTGCGGGTGGTGCTGGCCCCCCGCTCAGCAGCTGTCCAGCTGCGTCCTCTGACCTGGGGGCCTATGGATTCTCCTCTTCCTGCTGAGGTGGACCTGCTCTCTCAGGCCCACAAGCATCTTGGCTTGTGTACCTGAGTTGAGAACCGATACAGGAGATTCAAGAGCCTACACTCTTGGACTTGACTCGGAGAAGACTTCTGGGTCACGTGTCCTGGGAAGACGCGCGCCACTCTCCTCTTCCTGCAGGCGCTGGAGGCCCCGGACCTGGAGAGGCAGCCAAGGGGCCGTCAGTCAGGACAATCCGCTTAGTGTCTTCTACTCCTGGGCTCATGTTTTGAAACCAAGGTGGAACCAAGCAGAGCGAACAAAAGCTTTGAAGCCACGGAATGAAATGATCAGACTGTGAAACGTCAATGCACCATTTCGTGAAATCGGAGTCAACGTATCCGCGTTGATTTCTGCTACCAGGCCAGAGAGGAGTGTGTGTGTGTGCACGTGTGCATGCGTGTGTGTGCATGTGTGCGTGCGTGCGTGCGTGTGCGCTGCTGAAGGCTAGGATGAGACGGGAGGAGATGAGAAAGCCAGAGAGGAAAGGTGGTGTGACTCTTCAGCCGATGACCGTGAAAGGTCAAGGTCCCTGGGACCCACGTCAAGCCCACATCGAGTTACCTTTGAGCAACTGCTCTCCGGTCCCCGGGGGGAAGTAGTTACAGGCTACGTTCCGTGTCTGCTGAGAACTAAATTCTGCAGATTTCATTCCAAGTCGCCCCGAGGCCGTGCAGAGCGGCGTCTCCCACAGCCTCCCGTCTGCTTCCAACTGAGTGGTCGAGTGGAGGGAACATTGGTGACCATCAGAGCTTTGCATGAGGTCATGCTTGTCCTCCGGGGTGAATGGTCTTCTCTGTGATGCTTGCAAGGTGCCCACCGTGACTTCATTTGCTCAAGTGCAGTGAAACCTTCACCGGCCCCCATGTTCTGGCGAGCAGCACCTCTCGCAGGAGAAGCCTCATGGGTGCCTGCGGGGAGCGGGGCCGGGGCTGCGGGGAGCGGGCCGGGGCTGCAGGCCGGGCGAGGTTCTCCCGCTCCTGCCCTGACCTCTGCCTCAGGGTGTCAGCGCCGTTCTTCTGAACCTGAGTCCCCAGAGGCTGCGGCAATGGTGACCCAGCAGGCAGTGGGCGTCCCCAGGGTTGAGAGACGGACTCAGCCTCAGAGATGTTGTCATGAGCACATGCGGCTCACGGGGCGGTTGTCACATGTGGGTCCCAGAGGGGCCACCTCCCCACTCAGCAGGCCTCCCCACAGCGTTGGGGACACTGCTCTCTTCTGGGCCCTCAAGTGTCTGCCCGAAGGGCGAGCAGCCTTTTTCTACCAGACCCGCTTCACGTTGTACTTTATTTGGATTTCACGCAGACCGCTGGCTCTGAAACACAATTCTGGGACGTGTTTAGTCTGCTGGTGTTTCATCTTTGCACTGATGTCAGTGCGACTTCGCCATCTTTCCAAACGTTGCTGATCAGCTTGTGTCTGGTACAAACACAGGGTGTCAGTGTCATGTTACTGTGTGTGTGTGTGTGTCCGTGTGCGTGTGTCCGTGTGTGTGTGCGTGTGTCTGTGTGTCAGTGTGTGTGTGTCTGTGTGTCCGTGTGTGTTCGTGTGTTGTCTGTGTGTCTGTGTGTGTTTGTATGTGTGTCTGTGTGTTCGTGTCCGTGTGTCCGTGTGTGTGTCTGTGTGCGTGTGTGTCTGTGTGTCCGTGTGTGTGCATGTGTGTCTGTGTGTCCGTGTGTGTTCATGTGTCTGTGTGTGTCCGTGTGTGCGTGTGTGTGTCTGTGTGTCCGTGTGTGTTCGTGTGTTGTCTGTCTGTGTGTGTTTGTATGTGTGTCTGTGTATGTTTGTATGTGTTTCTGTGTGTGTGCGCGTCTGTGTGCGTCTATGTGTGTCTGTGTGTGTATGTGTGTCTGTGTGTTTGTGTGTCTGTGTTTGTGTATGTGTGTCTGTGTGTTTGTATGTGTGTCTGTGTGTCCGTGTGCATGTGCGTCTGTGTGTCTGTGTGTGTGCGTCTGTGTGCGTCTGTGTGTATCTTTGTGACTGTGTCTGTGTGCGTGTGTGTCTGTGTGTGTGTCTGTGTGTGTGTCCGTGTGTCTGTGTGCGTCTGTGTGTATCTGTGTGTCTGTGTGTGTGTCCGTGTGTCTGTGTGTGTCTGTGTGTGTCTGTGTGAGTGTTTTCCCCCGAACATTACCTTCTTGGCCGTCTCTTCTCTGAGACTCCTGCGCCCTTTCTGCTGCGTTAGGATGTCCCTGCCCCACGGTGTGGGTGTCTGTCTTTCCTGTGAGACTGTTGGTTTCAGCGCTGGTTGAAGACAGGACGAGGGACGGCTCCGTGAGGCTGGGTGAGGCCGGGGGCTCGGGTGAAGCCCGTCTGGCCACGGAGCCCGAGTCTTGTCTGTGTCGCACCCGGCGCCCCCACGGAGGGAGAAGCAGCTTCTGTGTCTGCGGGCGATCGCGAAACTGTCAGAGGCCTCGTTACCACTCAGTTTTATAATTTCCTTAGATGAGTAGAGTAAGGAGAAAACATAGGACAACTGCAAGTCTCTTCCTTTTTCAACGTGAATGGGCAATTAGCATGTTGTTTTTCATTCCCTGTTTTCAAGAACTGATAACGCAAATCAAATCATTGGCAGTTTGTACTGAACTAATGCAGTTCAAGATGCTTCTTTCATTTGTCCCGCATCTCCTGAAGGAGGCCAGGTGAAGGGAAGATGGCGTTTTCGATGTATTATTATACATACACGTCTTTAAATAATTAAAGACTTAGATCTGGTAAACGGTCCTTAATATCCACAACAGTGTTCTGTAGATGAACTTGCACAAGACAGCGAGCACGCCCTGATGTAGCCTGGGTTCGAAGCTCTCTGTAAACAGCGTTCTCCGTCCTTCAGAAATACCCTTTGTAAAGTACTCGGATCTGTAGGAAGCGTGTTACTCGCAGACCAGCGACTGACATGTCGCGGTTTGGATTTCACACATGACGGGTCTCAGGTTTAAGTGTCAGGAGCTTTCGGGACTTAGAGAATATAAACTAGATGAGGGAAAAAGCAGGTTGCATAATGAGAGATAAGCAGAGACCCTATTTTCACTCTCTTTCCCATTATTATTATTGGAAATCGATGCACACTTCGTGTAGAAGGATTTTCAAAATCGGAAGAGGAAAACAAACTGTGCCTGTGAGGCTTTTGCTCAGAAACCGCCTGTTGGCCTTCAAGTTTCTCTATTCTTTTTCCTTGTTCCTGTGTCTATGTTGAAAAAGTGGTCATTTTCTCTTTGATTTTTCATTGATACAGAATTCCCCAGATTTTGCAATGTCCTTGAAAAGTACGTTCAGTCTTGTCAGGTGTGCGTGAATTAAAGCTTCTCTTGCACGCTGGCCTCTGTCCCAGCTGGAACAATTGAAACACACTGGTCATTTTATATCACTGACTGGCGAGAGCTTGGGCATGTGGATAAGACGTGGGGAAATCTGCATCTATAAAGAGCAAAACTTGATTTTTCTAGGAGAAATGTGAGGAAACGTCCCTGAAAATTCCTAAAGTTATTAAAAATATTAATGAAATCTGCATTCACTATTTATTAGGCTTTAAATAGAATATTTTAATACATTTGACATAGTGAGAAATCTTATTATTATACACATTATTCATTTAAATGCATTTCCTGAAGCTTTAAAACCACTTTTTTTCCAACAAAAAGTCAGCAAGAATTGGACTTCCTTTTGCCAGGATAAGAAAAGTCGCACCGGATTGTGCTCTATAGTAGCTGCCAGGCCAGAAATATAAAAATAAAAACAAAAGCTTTTACATTTATATTGGAAGTTTCAGGTAACATAGAATTTTCATAAATTATTTTAGTCGCTTTTCAAACAGCTGCAGGAATTAGTGGGTCTGTTTTTCAGATATTAGCTATAAAACTAACAGTAAGAAACAAATCCAGCCTAAATGCATAACTGAGGACATGCATATTTAAACAAATAATTTGAATACAATATGTTGACGAACCAAAAGAAGTGTGTCTCAGAAGACACAGCACCGAAGTCCCAGTTCATGGGCGTTTTCCGCTCACGCCCAGGAAGGGGAGGGGCGAGGCTCCCGGTGAGGCCCGCCCCCAGCCCCTGCTGGACCCTACACACGTCTGAACTTGGACTGTATCGGCTCCAACTGACAGAGAAGGGAGCAGGCCTCCAGACCTTGTGTGACCTTCTCAATGTCGCCAACGTGGTAAGTAGTGACTTCCACACTGTCTTCTGTAAGGACATTAACTTTTTCAGTAACTGCCCTCATCCCTCCTTTCATTGTACCGTAAAGGCTGGGTGTCCGGTCTGGGCGAAGGGGACAGCTTTGAGCAGCGTTGATCTGCAGTCACCAGACACCGGGAGCTGATGTGACGATGTCGGGGAGGCTGCAGAATCCCGTGGCCGCCGTGTCTCCCCAGCGAGCTCACACAGCGCTCCTTGAATTGTCTTAAACAGCAGGGGGACACACTGGTTCCTTAACAACAAGAATCAGAAATGTCTTGCGCCCAAAGCATTATTTTTGGGGGGCTCTGGCTCTAATTTTTAAGATTCCTCAACTCTATCTGACTTGCCTACCGACTGTCTTTTCAGGCTTCCTCCGTGATGGAGAGATGCCTGCGAGCACCGCCTGCTTCCGTCCTCACAGGCAAGTGGGGAGGACTTCTCCTTCCCAGACACTGGTCACTAGCCGTGGACTTGCCCTGTTAGGACACGCTTAGGCCGCATGTCAGTCACAGGGACAGCCAGTCCCCACACTCAGGAGAAAGCGGCCTCTTGGTTCGAGGGCACCACCATGACCATTGCAGGTGTGTCCACTGCTCGTTGGCTGACGCTCCCAGACGCCACTCTGGGCTCTAGGTCTGGTCACCAAATGCATGACTGGAGAAGGTGGCGCGTTGCTAAGAAAGGGAAAAGAGGGAGCTAGGCGTCGGGTGGCAGCAGTCATGTCTGCTGAACTTAGCAAATCTCCATGGTGCTTCATCCCTTCCTTCGTCCGACGTGGCTGCGCCCTTTATCAGATGGGGGGTGACGTTCGGGGCGGGAAGCGAAGCAGAGCGGATTACTGCTTGGGAGCCCAGGGGCTCGGGACCAAGCAGGCTCTTTCATTTCCTGGGAAACATCCCCCTGTCAAGGACGGACCACCTTGAAGAAACCGTCCCGGCAGGTCATGCCTTGTGGGAAAATGTCGTTTCCATCCTCACGACTCGGGACAGACATTCATGCCTTGGGTTCTGCAGCATCGCACGAGCCGTAAAGCCGTGAATGCGTGAGTGTGAGCGCGCATGCTGTCTGCCTTGGCCGGCTGCGCACACTTTCACGCCCCTTTCCGCACGCGGGTGAGGGACACACGGGCCTGGAGCCGGCGGTGTAGAGAGAGGCTCCGTGAAGCCAGCGCGGCCTGCCAGCGCGCGTCGTTTCGAAGCCTGGAGCTCAGACTCATGCTGCCTCCTGACACGCTGGCGAGCTGGGGTCCCCACGCGCGTCTCCCAGCTTCCCCTGCATGATCGGGGGGCCTGCGCGTCTGCAGGGCAGCGAGCAGCGAATGCTTCCAAGCTCGGTGCTGGTTGGAAATAGACCCTGTTCATTTCTAGAATAAATACACCCTTCGATGGTGTAAAGAAAATGCCCTTTTGCCAAAGACCGTGTGACTTTGAAATGATTTTAAAAAAATATACTTAAGTTCCTTTGCTGTCATGTTTTATCCACAGCATTTGCATACATTGCCGATGCAGAGTGCCGGAAAAATTATCAAACAAATTACAAGCTGTTAGGGCTAATATTCTAGAAATGTGGTTTTAAATGTGCATTGTTACAGATAAAACACCTCACAATTAATTTGGAAAATGGCCACCATCCATTTTTAAAATCGATACATGAGCATTTCCAGTGCATATGCATTTTAGATAATTAATGCATACATTACTTATGCATAAAGTTTCATTTTCAGAAATTAAGCGGTTACGGAAAGCTATAAATTTCAGACTCAGCAAACACTGGCGGAGCAGCTGAGTGCTCTTAGGTGACTAAGTCTGGATTCTCCTCGCCCTTCTTAGGATATTATCTCCTTGGAGAGGAATGATCACAAAAAAAAAAAAAAAAAAAGAAGATGGCTCAGAAGACTTTCAGTTCTTTTCACAATGGAGACACCATTTTCCAGGCCCCGTGTCAATGCGCTGGAAAATCGGAAGGGTGGGAATTGAGGGGAAGGCAGTCAATACAAAAATAAACAGAGCTGCATTGAGGCATAACTCTTTTTTAATATATTTTGGATTTTAATAACGTGAAAGCTTAATAGTTTAGGGATTATCAAGATCAGGCATAAGCTACAAAGAGTTTCAAATCACTGCTCCTAAGAAGCCTGCTTGCTAGGGAGAAGCGATCACTCAGAAAGTGGTGGCGCGCTGGGACGGGGTCAGGCCGGGAGGACCGTGACCAGCCCCGGACTCAGCAGAACCTCTCCTGCGGGGCAGCTGCAGGTCCGGGAGACCCGGGAGGCGGCCCTCCAGCGAGGTCTCCTGCGGGAGACGAGGCCGAGGGTGTGGTCAGCGGGCGCAGCCCTGGGGACAGCGGAGCGGCCGTCACCAGTGGGTTGATGGGTGGGAGTCGGCTGTCCTCCCCTCACCCTCACCTGCGCCGTCTGGTTTTGAGGGAGAGTTGGTGTCATCGCTCCCCTGTCTCGCGCTCCTATTCAGTCAGTGCTTCGGGGCAGGGTGTGCGGGGCTGGACTCTGACTGCGAAGAACGTAGCAGCTGGCAGGACGGGACCCTTGTCCCCTATGCATCCCAGGTCACCTGGTCTGAGCTGCAGAGGGGAGAGGAGCCTCATGACATCTGGGCTCCTTAGAAACATCCGCTTCAAGTGCCCAATGTTGGAATTGTCCCATTGTCCCTTTCCAAGCTGACGAGAGAGCGTATTTCTTCGTGGAAAACTTGATCAGTCTGCTCGAGGGGCTGGCTGCCTGGGAGCGCTTCCGCAGACGTGGCTGCAAGAGCCCCTGAGCGTGAATCCGCAGCAGCAGAAGACCATCGTGGGTGGTCCCCTGTCTGTTAATGATGATAAATACACCACAGGTCTGAAGCTACTAAAATATATTTCTCGTCTATCGATTTTGTGACTCCATCTAAACTGATGCAAAAAATTCTCTTTATTATGCCTGTGTACACACACTCCCATATTTATAACTGCTATTAAATAGTCATCATTTGGCCATATAGTTATTTATCATGATCTCAGATTGCTAATAAAATAGAAGATAAGTATTCTATCTCTCTCAGTGCATCGCCTCTAGTGTTTCATACCTAGATAATCAGTGATGGTTCCACGAATCTCATAATTACTTTGCAGTATCAGAATTGTAAGCGATAATTAGAGACTCTCTTCATTCTGTATTCCTTCTTCCCTCCCCCACCCCAGGTTCTTCGTGAGCATGTTGTCTGCCAGGAACCCTGATGGGTTTCATGTGATACGATAGTCAAGTCACAACTCCTGGATTTTGCAATCTGGTGAGAGATGAAGTAGCAGCCCCACGGAGACTTGGGAAGTTGCAGTAATGATGAAAGCTGGACAGAAAAATAATTCAGCCACTTTGAGAGCAGAAACTGGCATACTGATCTGGTCCAGGGCATTTATTTAATTCCCCTCTTCTCATGCATCTATTCCAGCAGAAACTGCTTGTTCACGTCTCAGCCGTGTCCTTAGATCTCCTTCTTCCTTTCCAGTCATCGGAACAGTCTCACCCAGAGCTTGAAATGTTAGACAGGAAATCCTCCCTGTACCGATGTTCTCCTTGGTTGACAAAAAGGTCTTACACATTTAGGGACTGAAATGGTCAGTTTTTCACCTTGAGAATGTATGTTTTTTAATGATGTTGTGTGTATTCATCTTTGAAGGGACAAAGGAAGGGCCGCTGCACTAGTTTTCCAGGGGGGCCGAGAGTCAAGTCCACAGGTTTGAAGGGCATCCAAGAAGAGTGTGTCTTACAAGAAGGGTCTTAGACACGAGTCACACAGCCTCCCAGGCTCGGGGCTTCTGGAAGTGACCCAGCTCAGAGGTCCAGGGTCCTGCGCTCCTTTGTCCTTGGAAATTGTTGTCTCGGATGGATAAATCCGGGAGCCACTTAGCAGAAGACATGTCCAGTCTTCGAGTGTCACCCAGTGAAGATAAACTTGTCCTCTGGGGAATCCTCCCCCCAGTCCCCGTGCATCTGGGGAAGTGTTTGGGGCCTCGTGTCACCGAACAGGAGACGGGGCTTTGACTAGGGTGGGTGTAGACATCCGTGCTTGACTGCTGCTCCCCCGTCAGCTGCCCAGACCCGTCCGCCTCCAGAATTCCCTCTGCGCTGCGCCCCGGTGCAGATGCAGAGCCCTGGGGGGCTGCGGCCCCACGTCCTCTGAGGTCACCTGCCTCCTGCTGGGATGCTGCTCCTGGTCCTGGCTCTGGAGAGCAGAGGGCTGGCTCTCCCTCGTGCCCTGTATGAGAGCGGGCCTGAGAACGCAGCAGCTCTCTCCTCGTACGTGGAGCTGTGGGAACAGGAGCCCGTGTGCTCGGGAAAGTCAAGCGAATACTCACACGCAAACAAGCTCAATGCGCTTAGCCATGAGGAACACGCAAGTGAACACACCATGTGCCCACCCAAAATTTTAAAAAAATGCAGCGACATGCCCCCCGCAATCACGAATGAATGAAGGGCTTTCTCTGAGGGTCACAGGTCCTCCTAGCTCTGGTCAGGGACATGCCCAGGACCAGAAGCACCTCGAGACCTGAGGGTCCGGCGCCAACGTGGCTGTGGGTCTCCACCGCCCCCACACCCACCCCTGCTGAGAGGCTGGCTTCCCACCTGCCCCCGGTGTGATGAGCATCGGCCGGGTGCAGAGGTGCGGCGGGGGCGACGCGCCCCTCAGTGCGGACCAGAAGAACACTGCGTGCGCTCCTTGGAGTCGCAGCCTTTTTGCTTTTCTCTTGTCCCATTTTTTCGCCCCGGGTTTCAGAACAGACCCTGTCCCCCGGGTTTCAAGGACAGAACAGGCATCCTGCTCCATGTGTGATGATGCGGGTTTGTGAGTCCCAGGAGCTGAGTCCCCAGTGGGAAGGGCTGGGGCAGGCTCGCTGGAAGAATTCGCCCCAGTGCAGCACACGGAGCTGGCACGGGCTTGCAGAGCATAGACACAGATGACAGCGTCTTCATATTAGCATTTCCCGGGGAGACGGGGAGGGAGCAGGAGACACGCAGAGGAGGCTCCAGGCTGCAGAGACACAGAGCTTCACTGCAGAAACTCAAAAGAAATGAGTGTTGTTTAAGGCAGAGTGTGTCCATGATGTCATCTCTGTGTAAAACCCAGTCCTTTCCCTCAGCAATTTCCAGAACAATGCAAGTTCCCCCGAAATTGGTGCCCGGTCCTTCTCGCATTTCCTCTGAGGAGTTCAGGACTTGTTATTTTTAGAAGCCCCTGATTGGTCTGCCCAGTAAGCATGTTTGTTAGCTTTGCTGTTAATGGTGAGAAAGCTACTCCGGATAACTCTGCAAGCTTGCCGCGTTGTTACAGACCGTCAACGGGTTCATTTGAAAGATCCCGTTCCCGGTGCCATGTACCCACTTGGTTGTGATGTATTTGAAGGTCAGCACCGCTGTGCTCTGTGGCTCCATCTCCACATTCCCCTTTAACACAGTCTCGAGGCGTCTGTTCGGTTGACCTGCCTGCAGACGCCTGCGATGCAGACGTTCCTGGAGCATCGGCTTTCCTCGCAGACACCGTGATGCGCAGGACTGTCTCCACGTTCGATGGGCTTGTCTGTGTGACACAGGTCGCCTTCTGCGCATGGAGATTCAGTTACCCTGGCGCTGTCTGCCGAAGACGCTGTTGCTTCGCCGACTGCAGGCTCTTGCTGGCCTTTTCAAGATGAGTAGTTCAGGGAAGTGTAGGTTCTTCTCGGACTTTGCGTTTTATTTCATTGATCTAGATGCCCCTCATTACCCCGGAATCTCACTGATTGAATTCCTTCATGTCTGCTCAGTGTTGACACTGGCGAGTGGAGTTCTTCAGCTCTGTTCTTTCCTGACATTACTTTCAGTGCGTGGCTTCTTGCATCACATAGGAATTTTAGAAACGAGGCTTCCATATTTGCAAAAAAAAAAAAAAAAAAAAAAAGAATGTGGGTTATATAGGGATTTCGGTGAATTTATCGATCACTTGGGGTAGCATTGGTCTCTTAACAATATGGAATTTCCAGTGCATGCACATGGGACGCATCTCCGTGCCTGTAGGTCTTTGACTTGTTCTTGCGCCGTCTTAATGTTTTCTGTGCCTGACTTACTCGTTGGCGCGTGTTATTCCTGGGCGTTTTATTCCTTTACATACTATTGTAAGTAGAACTGTTTCTTTTTCATTTCTTTTTTAGATCACTTATTGCTGGTGTGTAGAAACATAACTATTTCCTCTTCTTTAATCTTGCATCCCGCAGCTGCTGAACTTATTGATTCGTCATTTTTCTTGGGTTCCTCGGGACCGCCTGTATGTAAACCCTGTCGGTGGCAAATGGGTATCATTTTCCTTCTCTCAGTTGCCACTGAGCGCCGTGTTTCTTTTCTTGCCCGTTTTCTCCAGCTAGAGTCTCCGCGCCATGTTGAAGAGGAGAGAAAGGAGCTGAAAGGCTAGTGCGTGAACAGTGATGGAGGCTGACACCCTTGTCTTCTGAAGGACCCGGAATTTTTTTTTAATTTTATCCACTCCCTGCTAAGTGATTTGATATTTTAAGTTGAGGAAACAGACCCTTAAACTTCATGGTTTGTGTATGTGTAACATAAAAACTGTTGTTGGATTTTTTTCTAAACACTTCTCTTTTTGTTTGTTTTTTGCATTTGAGAGCTACTCAGGTGAGATATATATAATATATTATATTACATATAATATAATATATGTATAATATATAATATATAATGTATAATATGTTATATATAATATAGTATAATATATAATATATGTATAATATATAACATAATATATAATGTAATATATATATTATGTAGTGTGTTACAATCATATTATATTGAGCCCCCTCAGACTGTCTGGCGTGCGTGTTCTCTGGTAATGGCGTACAATCATTTTAATTTTCTCTTAGGTTCAGTTCGGTATTGAACTGAATTCTCTATCTCTGTTCATGAGTGCCACTGAGTTGTGGTTTTCTCTTTTTTGTTGGCTTTGGACAATACTGACCTCAGGAAAGAATTTGAAGGCTCTTTTTCTCCTACCCTTTTGAAAGACTTTGAAAAGAATTGGAAGTGAGAACTCCTCAAAGATTGGGTAGAATTAGCCAGTGAGGCCCTCTGGTTCTGGAGTTCTCCTTTGGGGGAGATTTTGAATACTGCTTGGATCCTTTTACTTGTTACAAGTGTGTTGAGATTTTCCTATTTCTTTCGGATTCAAATTTGGTAATTAGGTGTTTCTAGGAATTTGTCCATTTCTTATAGGCTCCGAAATGTGTTGATACAAAATTCATCACAGAATTATCCTTCCTATTTCTATAATATTAATAATTGTCATTTTAGTTCCTTGAGACTCATCTTTTTGTCTTAGTCTAACTAAAATTTGTCAATTCTCTTGATCATTTTGAAGAACCGGCTTTTCGTTTTGCTGATTTTATTGGTTTTCTCATGACTATTTTATCTCCTCTCTATTTTTTTTATGATTTTGTTCCACTTACTCTCTTTGAATTTTTTTTCTCTTTCTAATTACTTAATGTGTAAAATTGGAGGGCTGCTTGGAGATCCTTTTACTTTTGTAATGTAGGTGGTTCTAGCTTTCCCAATTAACACTGTCTCCACAGTCGTATATGATTTGGTCGATTGCATTGTTTTCTCAGTTCATCTCTAGGTACTTTTCAACTGCCCTTCTAAGTTGACTTTCTGAAGGTATTTAGTTTTTTTAATTGGTTATTTTATTTACACTATTTATGCATTTTCCTGATTCCCTTCTCTTATTAATTTTAACTTTATTTCATGATGGTTAGAAAATACGCGTCGTGTTACTTCCATCTTTTGATTTGTTCAGACTTGCTTGTGGCCTGACCGATGGTTTAAACTATGCAAACCTCCACTCGCTCTAGAGGAGAGTGCGATCTGCTCTGGGGTGTGTTCTCGTGTGTCTGTCATGCCGACGTGTCCAGGTTGGCATTTTTCATATCGCTCTTCCATCCAGGTGCTCTGACCGTTTTTGGAATCCAAGTGTCATTGTCCAGAATGTGGTTTTTTACTGACTTTGTTATCCTTTGGCCAATATTTGCTTCATGTATTTTTAGTACTGTTGTCTGGTGCCTGTAAGCTTATATGGCTTCTTGATGAACTGATGCTTTTATCAACATAACAGGTCCTTCTCTCTTTTGAAGTCCATTCCCCCAAGTCAGTATAGTTATTTCTGCTCTCTTGTGCTTACTGTTTACACAGAATATCTTTGACCATCTTTTCCATCAACATCCTGTATCTTTGGATATAAAGTGCGTCTTAGAGAGTAAGTAATTGAATCATGTTTTTTTAAATACAGACTATCAACCTCTGTCTGTTAAATACTGATTTTAATCAGTTTCTATTCTAATATATTTAACTATTTTCATTCTTTTAGATCCTGAGATAATGTCTAGTTTGTATTGATCCAACTTAGCTGCAGCAGCCTGCAAAAGTTCTTCTCACACAGTTCTGGCTGCTCCCTTGGTATTCATATCATCACAAAATACTTCTTTATGTATTATATGCAGTTGACATAGATTTATAGTTATCGTTGTATGCATATGTCTTTCAGATCCTATAGAAAAAAATGAATTACGAATCAACAATAGAATATTAGAGACTTTATTATTTACTTATCTTTATTGGAATACGTTATTACTTTGTATGACTTTGAGTTATCATCTAATTTCCTCCCATTTCAGCCTGAAGGCCTTCCATTAGCCTGTGTTCTAGGGCAGGCCTGCTAACAACAGACTCTCAGTTTGGGTCTATTTGTGAATGTCTTAATGACTACATTTTTAAGGAAAATTGAAAAGAAAATACTTGTGACAAGTTAGATTGTTATGAACAGAGATTTTACTTCAATTGAAAATTGAAATAAGCCAGGATCAGTGCTGTTTCCACATGTCCATTCTCCACAGACACCTCTCTCTGTTAACACGGACTGTCCATCGTCTTGTCTTGTCCCCTGGAGGCCACTTCCAAAGCCACAGAGACTGGAGACTAGGGGTTGACAGCCACTAGACGCAGCCCAAACAGGGCATGCAAGGGGCCCCCATGAAAATCGTGACGGGAATATCTGTAGGAGGAAGGGGAACAAAAGTTCCTAAAATAAGGTAAATTTATTTAGTGAAAGACATTGTGGTGAAATCAAGGAATTAAATGTGAATCTTAGTTCCATAAGGTTTTTTAAAATTTATTAAAAGAAAATGATCTCCCTGTCTCCTTGGATGGATAAACTTCATAAAGAGTTAGATAATATTAGAAAAGAGGAGAGCTTCATCTATGTATCGAGAACACGCTCAATCTTATTTTCATGCAATTATTAGTTATATGTTGACTAGAGGAAACCAATCAAAGAACCCTGCTGTGCAAAGTTGTCTGCCTGTGTGTGCAGATAAGGTCTAATAAATAACCTTCTTCTCTACCTGAGTGTCAAATGAATTCAGAAAGAAGCCACAGATGTGAGGGTGGCAGGAACCTCCACAACAAGGCGGCCTTATTAAAAATTAAGCTGTTGCTGAAAACCTGAGCCCCCGTCTACAGACATCTGACATTCTTACATTAGCCAAACATCTCTTCGCTTCCCCCGCTAAGCTGCTCCAGAGCTTTGCAAAGGCAAACCCTGCTGAATGCATGCTGCCTGGTGGCCAGAGAGAGGAAGGCACCAATTGCTGCTTTCCACATTTTTACTTTCCAAATTTCTTTTCCCTCCTGAATTCAGCAAGCAAGGCATTGACTCTGCTTCTCCTGGGATAGACTGTGTGAGAGGCGAGCAGAGAAAGTCCAGGGTATCACACTCAAGAAGTTCCCTCCAAGTGGGAAGAAAATATCCGCCATCAGTGTCCCTTCCAGATACACCTGGATTCATTGGAGATTTGCTTGGTCTGCTCTTCGAATTCCTGAGAAAGGTCTTGGGTAGGTTGGGAGCCCAAGCTCCAGACTAGTGCAGAAGAATCATTTAGTTATGAGACAGACAACACATTAGACAAATAGAAAATGTACTGAATAAGCTTGGTGACATGGAAGGAGAAGAGTTCCCAAGGCTTGATATGGAATTTATGTCAGCTATTTTTGAACTTGGATAAACAAAGTCACTTCAGGTGAAAAACTGACCCAAGACTTTGAGTTACCCCAACCCTCATCATGATGGAATAAACTCAGCTCAGTCCTAAAATTTCCTCGAGGACAGACTTTGGTGAAAAGCGGCTACTGAGATAGTTTGCATGAATAACCATATGAAAATCTCAGTGGACTTCAGGACCTGAAAGCCTGCCACTTGATGAAGACCAGAGATCTGCAAATGCTGCCATTCAGATTCAAAAAGAGGCTTAGCATGCCTGGAGTTTCAGAGAAATTTTCCTCCAACATCTCCTTTTTGCCATTTGTGTCATGATGACTTTCAGCCCGAGGCAGCTTCACGCCCCAAGCGTCATGTTGAGATGAGGAGCCCCTGCCGGGCGGGACAGCCATGTGCAGAGACCTAGGGCGGTTCTCCTGTCGGCTGCTGATCACAAGGAGCCAATCCTATTTCGAAATAAATAGAAGTGATGATGACCAAGAGTTTCTAAAATTCATTTTGCAAATTCTGCTGTTTGTAAGTCTGTGCTTCACTTAAAACGCAGAGTAGAACTTGTCTGGAGAGTAAAATCACAGTGTTTCAATTCACAATAGTCACTCATCGCTCACAGTGACACGCATGGTCAGAGAATTTAATCCAATACCAGAATCTTCAGAACTCGGCAAAGGATGCTTTGTGCCGTGTGTTTGGGTTCCAGCGTGACAAACGACCATTTGTCGTCTTCACGGCCTACTTCAGTGGCCCCGGCTGCTCTCCTGCGTGTCAGTGACGCCGGTAGGGACGTGGTGCCTGGTGGAGCCAGTGATGACTTTTCATTTGCCAGATTTCCGTAGATAAAGAAAGTCATTCACTAAATCCTGCAAACTGCCCGCTTCGGAGAGCTGACGACCTGGCGTGAACTTCGCGGGGAGGCCACGGCCAGAAGCTGTTACGTCAGCAAGCTCTACGGGACCCACTCACAGGAGTAGATTTGTCCTTGGCCAGGTGGCCATGTTCAGTGTCCCCCGTCACCTGGTTCTGCTTAGTGACACTTTCCACTTCTTCCTAAAGTGGGGGGAAATGGGAAAAATGAGAAGGGAAGTCTCCTATGTTTGTTCCAAATGACCTTTAACTGATGTTAATAAGTCAGACTAACAAGAAGTACCAGACCGTTTCCGTTACCCCTGGTCTCCAAAGAGAGGAGACGGCTTTATTTTCTTACCCGTTTCCCAGCCCCTTCTAAGAATTTTATGATTCTTGGAAGACTCCTACCCATGCGATCTCTTCATGCTTGTGACTGGGAAAGAACTGCTCCCTCTGCCTCTCCTTCTCTCCTGTAGTTTAACTGAAAGACGAGCTCGAAGAATTGGCAGGTCAAGTTCTCCTGGACTCAAACTCGGTCCGCTTATGTCTCAGCGGAGACTGAGCCTGAGGAATTTTAGGTCGGTGTCTGCTGTCCGGCCTGGGGGAACTCCACCCGAGAACGGACTTGAATTCCTCTCTGTCCTCTATGCTCAGTGCTGGGCATTTCAGCATGACCCCAAATCCCTGCCTTAGAGGCCAGGATGCCTTCAGAGGCAGGAATTGTAACATTCTCAACATCTCTGATGCAGGGAGTCAGACCAGGCTCCTCTAATAAGCAGGCTCCTTGTCTATCAAATGCTGCCGAGGGGAATCGATGCGTGGGTTTCGTTCTCACACAGGAGCTTGCGTCCATGTCCTGCTGAGAGGGCAGTAACTGGGGCGCCTGTGTCTGGTGGACTTTGGGAGGATGGACATCTCCCCACACCCAGTGCAGAGCGATGAGCCTGTGGACCGTCCCTGGGCAGGAGCCTAGGGATTGAGAGACGACTGAAAGGGGACTCGTCCCTAGTATGTGAGTGGGAAGTTGTGCTGACAAGCCACTCATCTCGGGGCCTTCTTCCCTGCTCCTCTTGTGTTTGTTCACAGTTTGAATCCCACACTGAGGACAGAACTGGGGAAGCAATTGGCCACAGTGCTAATTCAGGACCCAAAGACAGTCATCCTCCAGGGATTTATCGACTGTCAAGGCGCCATTAGAGGATGGTTTTATCTGCCTTCTTCTGGGATGCCTGTTTTATTGTTGTTACTGTTCCTGAGACACCATTGGATAAAACACCACGGCACTTTCAGGGGTGCCCATAATGATTTCATAGCTGCATGTATTACAAAGCGATCGCCGCAGTAAGTCTAGTTAACGTCTTCTCCATTCGTAGTGCAATTTCTTTCTTGTGATGAGAACTTATAAGACCCTGAACAACATTCCCCTCGCCGTGCCGTGCGGTTAGCGCCGCCACGGAGCCCTGCAGTGGATTTCTAGGGCGGATTTATCTTATCGCTGGTGGCTTCCACCTGCATGCGTTTCAACAACTCTTTGAGTCTTGATCATTGAACAGGCACCTTTCCTCATGTGTTCAGTTTCCTCTTTGCTCTCAGTCAGCTATTAGCCATTCTGACATTTGCATGCATGTGAGGTTATGGGATTTTGTACATTAGTTTGGTTTTTTTTCACCGTTGAAAGCCATATACCGATTTCAGGCTCATCCTTTGTATGCTTGTTCATTGAGCCTCACACTGTAGCTTCCTGAGAGATCTCATTAGATCTCAAAGCTGTGACGGATTGTGTAGCTTTGATCAAGCACTGATGTGATCTCTTATCTCTGTGTCCGTATTCCTCCCTGCTACACATAGTTAAGTTCTGAGTACGGTCTTCAGATTCAAAGCAAACACATTCAATCAGCTTTTTCCTGCAAGCAGATCAACTCTCCTGTTAAAACCCTCTATCTAGGCAGCAAGTTATTTTTGTCCCGGGTTTTCTTTCTCTTCTCAAACCCTGAATACTCTACGAGGGTAAAACAAAGAAAAATGGTATCTGAATAAAATTGAATCATCTTTTTCAAAGGGAAAAATCCTTTGGCACTCTTCAAGTTCTACTTAGAAATCAGGAAAATTAAAACACAAGCAGGGGCACCCTGGTGGAGTAGTGGTTTGGTCAGCTGCTTCCAGCCTAAGAGCAGGCCACACGCATCCCAAGGAACTGGGTTCACGTCTCGGGCTGGGAGGAGCAACTGAGAAGCACAACTAAGCAAAAATAAACGGCATGTTTCTTCCTCCTCTCTTCCTGCTGGCCTGCCTGCTCGCCTTCATTCCTGCTGCACCTTGCCTTTAATAATAAAATTTTTTTCAGAAAACCACAGACAGAGTCAACTACAGATTGTGTATATTTTTCAAATGAAGGCCACAGGTCTAAAAGGACAACGTTCCTTTCTGCTCAAGTATTCTGCACAAAGGCTCTGAATCCCCCGTGGAATTTCAAAACCACGCATGGTCTCTCCAGAAAGACCACGAGACCCAGACAGAGTGAGGGGCGGAAGGCCGAGTGGCTTCCTCGCCCACAGCAGAGGAGCAGCTAGAAGTGGAAGGACCAGCAAGCCCGTGAGGGGATGGGCTGACCGTCAGTTACAGCAGCAAAGTCTAAGGGCAGCTTCCATGTCCACTGGCTGACGGCTCAGAGGGAGGCCGGGCCCTCCAGGCTGTGCATGGACATTCAGACTCCATCTCCTCTCCTCCGGCCCCTGAGCAATCCCCGATGCAGCGCCCTCTGCGGAGCTGTGTCTAAGGCAGCCGGGCTGCAAGGGCGAGTAGCAGCCTGCAGGTGAGGGACGCAAGTGCCACTTCACAGCCCGGGCGCCCCCCTGCCCCCATGTTCCTGAAAGCCCAAGTCCTTTCTGTTTGTGGAAGGTAAGCTTTGCCTCATGTCTGAGGGCCTGTGTGTAATCCTCAGAGCAGAACTGTAAAGAAAAATGGCCTTGGGTTCTGGCCAGTGCCCACCTGCCAGGAGAGTCAGATCAGTTGGCTCGGCCTTCGGCTCAGACCTTCAGACATAGTTTTTGATTCTTTCCCAAGCTGCCTCGTTATCTGGCTCCTGATAAAGAGCAATGGGAGAGTTTTCAGGGGTCATGCAGGGCGCTGCTCGGTGGTGCAGCTTGAAGAGTCTTTCATCTAGAAAAGACAGGGATGAGAGACTAGACTGTTTCTAAATCGTGGGACAATTGAAGGGGGACCCGGGTCGAGTGTTAATCACCTGGGTTCCTTCCTCAGTACTGCCACGTGCTGTGTGTGGGGATTTGGACACAGCACTTACTCTCTTAGCTTTCTCGTGGTTAAGAGGGACGACGAAACTTGTCCCTGAAGGGCGTGGCCAGCATGATGGAAAGCAGAGAAGGCGCTCGCCAGAGGCAGGTGCCTGGGCCTTGTAGAGTGAATGCCTCCGTCAGCACGACATCCTCCGGCTTTCTCTCCGCCCACCCAGGGTTTGGTGTTCAGGCCTGTGATGCAGCCACGGACTCCTGGCTAAGGTGTCTGCTCTCCTTGGCTTCCCGTCTCGGAGACTCACCCCTTCATGGGTAGATCACAGTGAGAACGGCTGGGCATCCGCAGAGAGTCAGTTTCTCCAGTGTTCTGGCCAGGTGGCAGGTGCAGAGAAAGGAGGCACTGTTTACAGATGCTGGATTCTTTTCTGACCGAGGCCGCTCTCTCACGGGTGGAAACAAGTCGCCTGCACTGGCTGCTGTCCCCACAGGAGGCAGGCGGCCCCCCGGACCGCCATCAAACGCTCTCTCAATCGGTGATGGGCACTTCGTGGGCAGGTGGGGCCGTCCCAGCCGGCGCTGCGTCCGGACGAGTGGGTGCCGTGAGGACAGTGCCGTCGTGCCGGGCCCGGCTTGGACGCTCTGCCCTACAAATGTTCCACCTAAGCTCCCAGAGACGCCGAGGGGACTCACTTGTCAGTGCCCACCGTCTGCAGGAGATGAGAGTCAACGGATGTGAAATCAGGCCTGTAAACGATGACATATATCAGAGTTTCATTTCTGCAGCCGCTGTGAAAACGACATTTTTTCATTCCAGGTAGACAGGAAGCCCAAATATAAAGCTCACTGCATTTTATCAAGCGGGTGGGAAGCAGGTTAATTTTCTGTGTTGGGGGTGGGGAGAGGGGGAGGAGGAGAGGAAGAGAGAGATCCCTTTAGATTCCTGGTTGTGGGCCCAGTTCTAAGACTGCCGGCCCTGGCGCCAGCGGGGCTGTCGGGTGTCTGAGGCCCTGCTCAGAGGCCACGGAGACCTGGGGGCGGATTTACCATCAGGATGCTCCACACGTGGGGAAAGAGGGCAGAGAGATAGACTTAAACCTCTGAGAAACCTTGTAGGGAGAGTCCAGGGCTCTGTTGGCCCAAAGACACAGCTGGATGCACGTGTGTATGTTGGTTTAAATAATCTTAAGCAAAACTTATTGGGCATCTATGTCTTTATTGCTCAGCCTGTGAAAATAAGCCCTTAATTCTGACTTGGCTGGCATCTCAACCCACTGGTTACAAATGGCGCTAAGAGAATGCAGGAAATGCAAACACTTTTCAGTTTTAAATTCATTCGCTAATTTTGATAAGACTATAATAATACCTGTCGGCAGTGGTCCACCTTCTGTGGAGTCTCCATCACTGCCAAGGACCTCGCATCAGTGTTCCCCTTTTTCCTCAGGGCAGGCTCCATCCATATCCATCCATGGTGGGGGCGGGGGGTTTCAGTGTGACTTGTTAACATTCTAGTGTCTCTTTGGAGGCAGACTCTCACCACCTATGGAAACAGGACGCAATATTAGAATTTTAAAAGTAGGCTTGCTGATCTGGAATGGAGTCTCTAGTGGTAAGCAAATGGAGCCCCTGCTGTGGGTCCTGTCCAGGCAGAGTTTTGGGGGGCCCTGCAGACCTCACTGCCCCAGGGGAGGGCTCTGGACACCCCCCCAGGAGGAGTAGTTGGGAGCTTGGCTTTATCCTCCCTAAGGAGACACACCCACACTGATGGATCGTACAGCATCACAATTAAACTATCAGTGAACATCTTCCATTTTTCAGTGCTCTACTTTTGAGGAATTTCTTTTCCTGCAAGGATCCACAGTATTACCTGGAGATGAATTTGAACTTCTCTTGACTCGTGAATGAAAACAGGAGCCTGAAATCACTTTATTTTAAATGACAGTTACAACTGAATCCTCCAGTCCATATGACTGCATTTCATTACTGGGAGTTTCATTAAAAGATAAAGAAATACCTGACTCACAATTAACAATGTCATTTCTGCAGTCTCTGGAGAGAATGATCTTAACGGACAGTGTATGGATTGAGAAGCACAGAACTGACTTTAGAGTCACTTTCAGTATAGAAAAAAGATCTGAAGTTTCTGAAAGAAAAGACTTAGTGCTAGAAGGTAACCTGCTTTAAACAAAAAGTCTTGTATTTAGTAAAGAAGTGTGTAATCCAGTGGGATCCAGGAACCATAAGAAGTCAGGACTTGGTTTTGTGCTCATGGGATTTTCTAGGATAACCGACTTCACCATCAACATCCACTGAGCATCGTAATTTAGGAACCGCGCCCTCTGTGAGGCACCAGTCATGAGAGTCACATGGTCACCGGGCGGCAGGGCGCCTTCGAGGGGACGGTGTCTCCCCAACATCTAGGGACCCGGAGATGAAACCACATAGTGAGGCCCCCCCCCCCTTATTATCTTTCTTATGCAATTCTCTTAAAATCAGGAGACCTGCTTTACCATTTTTTAAAGATTATATTTGTCTTTTTCTGCATGGACTGTTGTACCAATCTGTCTTATAAACAGATTTCTGGAATCTGAGAAGTCGGAGACCCAGGCGCCAGTGGCCGTGTCTGGCTTGGCCCTTCCTGGTTCACTGAAGCCCGTTTTCTTGCGTCCTCCTGTGGAAGGACGGGCTCTCTGTGGCCTCCTCTATAAGGGCAGTCATCCCTATTCCCAGGGGCCACCCTGGTGACCGCCTCACCCCGCACGGCCTCCTCCTGACACTGCCTCTCAGG
Source organism: Solenodon paradoxus (assembly GCA_004363575.1). Taxonomy (NCBI): domain Eukaryota; kingdom Metazoa; phylum Chordata; class Mammalia; order Eulipotyphla; family Solenodontidae; genus Solenodon; species Solenodon paradoxus. The sequence continues at coordinate 10,110 of RJWH01005549.1, read as the reverse complement.
CGTCCGGCTTCAGCGGAGGGTCTCAGGTGACACCGCTTTCAGTCGGCAGCAGGACCTCTCCCTCTCCCTTCCAGCTCCTGCCTCTCTTCAGCACCGCTTTGTCCCGATCACTCAGCAACCTTGTGAAACAGGCCTCATCGTCCTTTCCCATCCGTGAGCCTGAGCTTACATCACCCGCAGCTCTGTGCTGGAGACGAGTCATGGTCTGTGTCCACTGCCCCACAGCACAGGCCTTCTTTAGCTGCCATTATCACCAGGAGTGTAATCCGTTCTCAGGTGGTGGGAAGATCACAGTTCCAGAAGCAGCTGGCGTCTCCCCTCCGGGGTGAACCCGGCACCCCATCCGCGTGGCCCCAGGTCCAGCTGCCGCCTCCACGCGTGCTGAATTCCCACCCCTTCTGGAAAGAAAAAGCAGAGATGCCAGCGCACACAGGAGGCTAGAGTAGGCGAGACTTTGGCCTGGAATTAAGCAGGAGATATTTAAAGGGACCTGAGGAGCTCTTGATAATCAGGGCGAGATTATAAAATCCCCTTTCGTGGAACTAAAGTGACAGCAGGAAGGTTTTGCATGACCACCTGGCTGGAGTTAACGATTCAAGTGTGGGGGTTCCGTTTGCTCAAGGAACCCACGGCAGAGTCAGGCAAGTGACAAGCAGAGGTTTCATCAGAGGGGAAAGGGATGGAGCCGAGCAAGGGAGGCCCAGACCCCGTGGGGTCAGGGGTCGCTCCACATACCAGACAGGCGCAGTGGGTAAGCAAGTTGGGGGTCCATTAGTGGGGAGCAGAGTTAGAGAGGATGGAGCCAGCCAGGAGGCTAAGACCCCATTAGTGGGGAGGCTGACTTGAGGCCTTGCCGGTGGCCTGAGTTTTTAAGGGAAAATCCCACGTGGTGAGGAAGGGGCATGGAGAGAGGAGTCTACAGACCAGGTTTCAGGTCCTGATGGGCCAAGGTGACATTGTCCTTTGAAGTTATTTGTGGTCCTCTTCTACTGATGTCATTCTTCTGTTTCTTGGTGAGGGTCTGTGCTGGTCACTAGTACGTGTCCCACATGTGGACTCACTCGCCCATCAGCTTTCCTTATCGATCCGGATGCTTCCACGACTGGGTGCTGGCGCCAGAGCAGTTCACTGTCCTGAGAGCCGAACTTTAATCCCTGGCCTCAGGCTGCTCTTTTGGGGGCTCTGACATCAAGTGCCATCATGTACATTTCCGTTTCTCTCCACAGCATGTGTGTACAGATTTCATCCTTACCCCGCACTATACTGTGTCCCGATCTAGACATATAGCGATGTAGATACACGTGCGCATGCGTGTGTACACGTGTCTGCGTGCACGTGTGTACACAGGCGTGTCCACTGCATGCATGCGTGTGCGGATGTCTGTGGCTCAGCCCACCCAGGTCCCGAGCGCCAAACGCTGCTCTGCAGCTGGCGGTGTGGATAAGGGAGGCAGTTTGGGAATTATTCACAGAGAGAAGTAACCACTGAGCACACATGTAAACGCGCTATGTTTCATGAAATGAAAAGCACCCCCCCACTCCAGTATCACCCCGGGTGTCGGACATGAGTGGTGGACCAGAGGCTGCTGGTGGATTTGGGAGCGTCTGTGAAGAGCACTAAGGGCTGTGGCCTGCACACACAGCTTCTGCTGTGCAAGGTCTGGGAAGGGTGTTCAGGGAAGCAGTATTAGCATGTACAAATGTCCTGAGGTTGGTGAGCGTGGAGTCTCCCGGGAAGGGAAAGGAATTAAGCAGACAGAACTTGTTCATGGTTATAAGAACAAACTGTAGTAGAATGAAGGACGGTTGCTCTCTGTTTACTTAATGAAAGTCCCATTTTCTTTTATTAAGAACAATAGAAAAATCCGGGTTCAGGGCTCATTTGCAGAGGGAGAGGTAGCCACTTGGCCTTGCTCCTGGCAGAGGATTCATTAGGAGGAACTGGTTCCTTGACCAGGTCTGTGGCTCCAGTGCCTCTGGCTTTTCTCCTTTGCTCAAGGTGGTGAGTAATCTCCTTCAGGTGTTGGGGTTAACACCTCAGGAAGTCCCCAGGCAGTCACTTGTCTTCCCAGCAATCAGCCCACTTGGTGCAGGAGACAGAGGAGGCTCTTAGAACTGCCTTCAGGGCATGCAGTTCCTGGAAAATGCCTAAAGACTTTAATTTGGAAACACTTTAGTCAAAGTTCTAGGAGGGGCATCTCAAACTGTGACCCTTCAGTAATGAATAACTTTCCAAATAATGCAGACCCTGAAAGGCCAGGAGTCCACCAATAATGCAGGGCAGACTTTAACGTAGATTTGATTTGTTTACAATTCAAAAAGGATTTATCAGATCAGCAGAGCCTCTGCTTCCATCAGTGAAAAGCCAGTCCTTCCACACTTGAAACTCTGGACCCACTTAAAAGTATGGCATCTGCCGTCTTCATCGAGGGAAATGAACACTTCAAGTCGGGATCACCGGGGGCATTTTCTTTCTCTGCAGTCACTGCCGAGTCTCATCCAAGAGGAGGAGTGGCAGCTCCCAGTCTGTAGCAGCTCTGGGGGATTCTCTGGACAGTGTGCCCTCAGAAATGGCGAAATCGCAAACCCTCAGCACTCGTAGAGCTTCATTCTTAGAGCTTCGTTCGCAGAGTAACTTACCCCAGACCGGAGAGCTTAGATGAGCTTCGCCGAATGGATGTGCAGTGTCACAGATGTTTACAAAAACTGCCCGAGTTGTGTTGTTTTCAGATGCGTCGGTGTAAGCATCCAGACGGGGAATAAACGGACAGTCTTTCTCCGACGAGAACTGCAGCTGTGGGCCAGCACAGCTTCTCGGGCACTCACGTCTGTTCCCTCCTCGAGGCCAGAGAATGGGGAGACAGTGGTGTTTTCCCAGATCTCCCATCCTCAGTGTTCCGCGGGGGTCCTATCAACTCCCTGCCATGGGGCCTCCGTCCCTGTTGGTGGGACTCGCTGGAGAGCAGCGTCCCTTTACGGGCTCCCTTCACATGCGGAATAATGCGCCGAGGCGGGCACAGGCCGCAGCATCGCACGGGGCAAATGTTTGCTCTCGGGACCTGGGCGTTTCCTTCTCCTAAATCAACACTGAGTCAGTAACTAACACAATTAGAACCCATATTCTAAAGTATGTATAGGATGTTGCAATGGTTTCATAACATCATTGCATCCAGAGCCTGGGAGCCGCCCGCCTTCCTGGCTTTGCAGACACCAGATGCCCGCACACAGCCCAGGGTGTGGCTTTTGACCAGCACCCCCTCCTCCGCTGCTGCCTGAGACCCTGAGGCGGGGAGAAGCCCCAGGGGTGTGTGTGAGCGCACATTCCCTCCCCAGATGCTCACCAAGAAACTGGATGCATCACCAGCCTCACTCAGCTAAGACTTGGAGGAAAAGAAAGGGCAGAGGCACGCAGTATAAGTTGGACAGTGGAGCGTGGGGGGCAGAAGCGACGGGGGCGCGCTGCCGTGTCCCAGCGGTGTGCCCCCAGGTCTGACTTCCAGCGCAGGGCGGTGCGGCGGGTCGAGGGGCCCGGCCCTCCCCAGCACCTGCTCTAGGCTTGGCTGGTGGCCTGCGTCACCGCGGCCCGTGGGTCATCGTCCCGGAGCCAGCAGCACTGCCCGACCCACCCACCAAGTAGGCAGAGTGACAGCCAGGGCTGCTGGGCTGGCAAACAGGTGACCCAGAAAGAGTGCGGCGCTGCCCGCGGGGCACCCCGGGGCATCAGGTGCAGACTGGGATCCTTCCCGAGGGGCCGAGCAATGCAGGCCTCGGGTGACTGGATGCGGAGTGGCGGCTTCTCTTAGGACGCGTTGCTGAACACCTGCCATCAGTGGGCGCCGATCTGGTTTGAGAAGGGCTGGAGTTAGCAGTCACACTCCACGACTTCACTGTGTGCGCCGAGACTCGCCTGGCCCTCGACTGGGGATCTGATCGCTGACCTGGGGCCAGTCGGCGGTGGCCTCCCTGGTGACATGGCTGTGATCCCGTGGAGCGGACGCTGGGCCTGCTGTCAGAAGTCCTTCCTTCTGGGAGACGCTGGGCAGCGGGCTTCTCTTCCCCTGTGTGTCCCCCGCGTGTCCACCGCTGTGGCGTCCTGCGGCAGTGCCTGGCTCCACGGTTCCTGGACTGGACTCCGTCCCTGTCCTCAGTGCTGAAAGGAAACTGGAAGTAGAGTCTTGGAGAAATTCCTTCGCAGTTTCCTAGGAGAGGAAGAGGACAGTAACTGTCCCTAAAGCTGCCGCTCCCCCTGAGACCTGACGGGGGCCTCTGGAGGGCGGGGTCCGGAGCTGGGCTCCATGTCCACGCGCAGGCGTGTTCTGGCCCGTGACTTCCTCCTGCTTTGCTGTCGAGACCCTCGTTCCCAGAGGTGCTGGCCCAGCTGTCAGCGCTCAGGCCCGCAGGTCTGGTGGACGGTCCGAGGCCGGGTGGTACCTTCTCACGGTGAGATGCTGAGTCCAGGTGTGGGAGGAGGGAAATGCTAATTAACTCCCCTCGATTCTCAGGAAGAGGAGAGGAAAAAGGAAGAGAAATAGAAAGGACATGTTAAATTCTTCATTGTTTTTCTTTAATTTTTATTTTTGTAAGAGGAAGGAGCCCGTCAGGAATGAAGGCAAGCAGACAGGTAGGTGGGAGGAGAGGGAGAGGAGGAAGGTTTCTGTGGTCTGGTTTTGAAGGAAAGGTGCCGGAGAACTGAGGTGAGCAGGCGGGGAGAGGAGGAAGCCCTTCTGTGTTTGGTGGTTCATCTGGGGGGCCTCCGCAGTCCCAGGACCCCAACGCCGGCCCCTGGGGTGCACTGGGATTGCGCTCACCTGGGCGCCGTGGGTGTAGCGCCATCTCCCCAGGGTGAGAAAGCAGCCGGCCAGCCAGGCCAGAAGGAGCCGCCCCGGTGGGCAAACAGATGAGCCTCTGCTGCAACAGCACCCCGGGGTGGCCGGCACCCTGTGCTCCAGGGGCCTGGGAGCCTCCGAAGTGGACAGAACCGACGTAAAGTTAAAGTTAGTCTGCAGGAGGGTCCGCGCAGGGGCACTGCCATCGTGGGGACCAGGGCCCCCCCATTATCAAGACAGGGCGACACGGCGCGCGCGAGACGCCAGCTGGTCAGACTGCGGCCCGGTCGGGGCGCCACCAGCGTGAGAGGGAGGCCAGCAGCGTGGCGCGCAGACCGAGGTGTCCCGCGGCGCTGTGACGTCACACCAGGTGAGGGCGCACCTGGGCGGGCAGCGCCGCGCGTTCCTGGAGGCGCAGCCTATCCGCTTCGCGCTGGCGCCTCCGTTTAGGGAGATCTCAGCGTCGCCCGGAACAGAGGAGACGCAGCGCCTGCTCAGTGACGGCTGAGCGTCAGTCCTGTCTCCAGGAGCAGGGTCGCCGCAGCCCCCGACGCCGTTGCTGTCCCTGCGAAGTAGAGACTCAAGGTGCCCTTGTGAAGTGTCCTCGAGGTGCTCGAGGAGCAGAGGGACGTCAGTGCGTGACGGTGTCTGCAGCGTTTGATAAGTGTCCACTGATGGCGCCGGGCAGGTGAGCTGGACGCCCGACGAGACGCCCGTCCAGAGTCCGTGGACAGGCCGGGGGTCGGGTCGCACGGCCAGTTCGCTAGAAGCAGCAGCAGCCAGTTGAAGCCCCCGCGGCGGGGAAGCTGCGTCCCGGGGAGGCAGGTGTGTGCGCCCTGTGCCGCCTGCCTCTCGCTGCCCGGGGGGACTCCTGCGTGTCTGTGAGGGGGGCTCCTCCCTTCGGGGCGTGTCCAGGCCCCCTGGAGTGAAGGCCGGTGAGCATCCAGGGGTGCGGGCCAGACCCAGGCGCTGGGGTGGGGTCCTTGCTCGGGGCCTTTGCTCCTGGAAGTCCCAGGTTTGCAGGTTAGTTTTCCGCTCAGACACCTGAGAACCGCCCTGCAGACCTGAAGCTCTGCTGTCCCCGCGTCATTAAGATGGTTTCCCCAGTTAAAATAATCCATTTATTTTAAACTATAATTTAAGAACAACTTTTAAATCAAGCACAGATTTAAGCCATTAAAAGAGAAAACATTTATAGGCTATCAGGGTTCACTGTGGCTGGCAAGAGCCTAGTCAAGTATAAACTGGGGGCAAATCACAAGCAGAAGATAGGTTTAAAAAAGAAAAATTTTGCTGGGAACTCTGAAGGGAGGGCCCAACTTTGGGATTTACTGGAGGTAGGTGGGCAGGCAGACCCCAGGCTATGTTTATTTTAAAGTGAACGTGAACTCCAAAATGTCACTCGTGTCAAATGCAATCTGTGTGCTGCATCCTGCCTTCACTGTGGTCACCTACGTGTACTTTTCATTAAAGCATCTTTCTCCAAAGTGACGTTCTGTGAACAGAGGGCAGGCAGAGGTGGGAGAAGCTTCGGAGGAAGGAAGGGAGGGGAGAAGGAAGGGGAGAAAGAAATACCTTTATTCCGTCGTTCCTTTGTTTTTGCTCACACCACGTCTTGGGCTTTCCCTGGTCCACACACCAGCATCTTAAACCCCTGAGCCAGCAAGGCGCCCCCGTTACAGCAATCTTTAGTTCACATCTACATTAACATAATGTCTGAATTACATTTTGATGCCAATGAAGAAAGTAAGCTATAAGTGATTTGCATTTATTAATTATAGTCATTTTATAGCCTGGGATTCTCTTTGGAGAATAATTTTTCTTTAATGGTGTGTGGTGGCAGACACTTTTCCTCTCGGCGCCCGAAGAAGCGGGAGCCTCAGCGGATCATCAGATGCTGATGTGCACAACTTAAAAGCGATAGTTAGTAAGGAAATGTCCTTCAAGCTGATGTTCCTGTGCACAATGAATCAGGAGCACCACTCACGCTGGCCTAGTGCTAGTGCTTAGGCAAATCATACTTTCAATGGCTTGTGTTAATTTTTTTACATTAAAATGGAGATTCTTTCATGGTCAGGAAATGGCTGGGAAATTTGCATTTTCCCAGTGAGACCAAAGTTCCCTCCAGTGAAATAGGATTGTAGGCTGCTTCTACAAAGGAGTGGGTTTGGTTTTTCCCCCTTTAGCACACAGCGGGCTTCCCTCACACCTTTAGGACAGCCCAGGGGAGAAGGAGGTCAGCGCTGGGGGCTGATTTCCAGCCCGTGTCCCTTTCCACTTTGAGAAAAGTCTCAGACTGCGACTCGCCAGCTGCCTGCCACCGTTCTTTTCTGTTGTGTTGCCTGTTTTCCTTACTTGATGTATTTATGAACGCGTCATCTGTGGAGTATATGAATTGCAAGTACCTTCTGTTTTTTTTTTAGTTTCCTTTTATGACGATTACCTTTTCTGTTTCGTCTGAGAAATATTTGCTTCCTACCCACTCAGGAAGTGTTTTTTAGTTTTTTTTCTTCTAGAAGTGCTGTTGATTTACATTCTGCATCAGGGTCGATCACTTATCAGGAATTTGTGTGTGTCTATAGTGTGAGGTAGGGGTCAAGAGGTATGTGTCCCGCACGCGTGTCCCGTGGGTGCTGTTCCATCGTCGGAAAAGGCCGTCTCTCCCATGGTCCTGTGTTGTGAGTATGGTCTCCACGTTGTCTGGGAGCTTTCTGTTGGGTTTTATTGGATGTTTATGTAGATGCGGGCCAGCTGGACACTGAATGACTGTCGCTCTCTAGCAGGAGGTGTGATATTGAGCAGCCTACGCCCTCCCTTCTGTTTTTCTTCTTCGAGTTGCCTTAGAGATTTTTGACCGGCCGGCTGCGTCAGGGTCTGCCTCTGGCGTAGATGCTTTAGAAACTCCTGAGTTGACTAGTCTGCTGCCAGTCTTGAGAGCACTCACTCACGGAAGCACTTTTAGCCCTTCCAGAAGTTTCCACAGGGAGGGCCTGTGACAGTGACAGTCTGCGCCTCACATGTGACTCATTTGAGAAGCTGCAGAGCGCGTCCTTGCTGCCTAAATGTGGTTCCTGGGGAAAACTCAGCATCTGAGAACGTGCGTCACCGCGATGGGTCTGTAATAGTAACTAACTTTCCAGCTGACGTCTTCTGTCCAATTTCTTCTTTTTTTTTTTGCCTCCAGTTTATAATCACATCTTCACTTGCCGATTTACTGTGTAGCTAGATAAACCAGAAAACGATTTTCTTTAAAGACCTTTCAAAACCCTGCAGCTTTAATATCTACTTGTTACAGTGTTATTGTTAGATTTAAATTTAGTGGAAAATGGCTTCTTACTAGTTCTTTGGTTTTAAACTCATAAATCCTTTTCATTAAATCTTTTTATTAAGATTTAGAAAACTCCCACAAGCCTTTGATAATATTGCTGTGAAAGATTTGCACTCACTGAGAGCTACTATTGTGAAATATCTTTTTTGAGTCGAAAATGTGGTTGGAAATAATTTTCTGTTTGCGGTTCAACAGTATAAGCTGGGATAATACTTGCGTTCAAGAGCTTTTACTACATCGAGCAGTCTGAGTGTGCCCAAGTCTCTCCAAACCTTTTTTATAATATTCTCAATGTTAAAACGTTGAAACATATGGGTGGGAAATGACCAGATGGGGGAGGCAGGAAATCCTGCTGTTCCTCCGCAGCTCTCAGTGGACAAACCCCTGTTGGAAGGATTAGAGAGAGGAGGGTTATGATGCTGCGGTCATAGGTCAAATGACACGGCGAGCTCCTTAGGGCCGTCGAAGCACCGCCAGGCTGGGCTTAGCCTGTGCAGTTGACTGGGGTCAGCCCGTGGTGACGTGCCGGGCCACCCCACAGGGACCTGGCACAGGGGCCCCACCTGACTATGCTGGAGGCATCTGTGCAGGACATCCCGACCTGGGGAGGAGGGGAGCTGAGAGGGCAGAGTCTGCTGTGGGTGGTGCAGGTGGGGACAGAGAGGAGCTGGGGAGGCTGGAGGGAGCTGTCCCTTGGTCTCCAGGTCGGAATAGTTTGTAGGTTGGATAGGGGCTGCTTCTGATCCCCTGGAAGCTGTCTCTTGGGCAGAAGAGCCTTGAAGGCAATCCTGGGACCCGCCTTTTGCACACAGGGTCTGTGTCTTGGACTTGCTCTCTGACAACCTCCAGAGCCCCCCAAGTCAGAGTCCAGCCTGTGAAACCTGGGGAGCCCAGCAGCCACCACCAGGGGAGTAGTTCCCAGCCTCGCTGTGTCCCCAGGGATGCTCGGCACTGAAGGTGGCGCTCTGTGCCCACCCGAGCCCCTATCTGTTCCCCATGATCCTGTAACTAGGGTTCGGTACCCAGCTGCATCGTGCTGGGGGGCTTTGCACCCGACCAGCAGGCAAAGCTCCCCACCTGCAGAGCAGCCAGTCACCCCAGTTCTCATGGCGTCTACCCAGAGCCAGAGCCAGGTCCCAGGAAAGGGCTCGTTCTCCCAGGTGCCAGTCAGAAGCCAGCCATGTCACCTGTGTTCTGACCGCCCGCCGAAGATCTGGGGACCCTGGGTCACTCCACTGGAGCGGCTTACAGAAATCAGGAAAGCCACCGACTCACTGGTGCCTGTTAATAAACAGGGTGTTAGAGACAGACGTTGAAAGGTGTCGATCAGCAGGTGGAAGAGATGCGGAGGGCAGGGCGCGGACGGGGCACAGAGATGCCCTCTCCGGTGCCACTGCCCTCCAGTCCCCAGGTGCTCACCACCAGCCTGCGGCTCTGGGCACCTGTTCTGGGGAGGCCTCGGCGCCGCAGCACCTGGGCAGGGACGCGGAGACCACCGGCCTCTGGTGATGGACCGTCTCAGCCCCTCCTGCCCAGAGGGCCCCTCTCGCTTCTCCTTTGCCGCCACCCTGATTCTAGGGCTCCCCAGTCAGCCGTCCTGTATGAAATGCACCTTATTATGTTCTCATCACCGAGGTGGAGAGATGCCTTTCCAGTCAGCTGTGCTGGAAATGGGCGCGAAGACCACATGAGACGTTTATCATCCATCACCACAGCGCGCGTGTCTCGAACACCAGTGAAACCCTAATTCCACTTGTCTCAGGGCAGCTCAAAGGGGAGTGAGTTGAGTGAGCATCTGTCAGCCACTGGGGAGTCCACAGCCCCTTCCAGAGTCAGAGTCTCCGGAAAGCGCACCCCTTGCACTTACTGTCCCTTCTTTTCACCTTAATTCTCTTTCTTTGGGTCTTTTGTTCTCAACTGGGGAGATGCCACCTCTTGTCAGGCTCTGGCAGAGTAC
>RJWH01005548.1:24861-74212 GCA_004363575.1 Solenodon paradoxus | reverse complement strand
AGAGAGAGAGAGAGAGAGAGAGAGAGAGGATCCATGATGCCAAAAATCCCTGATTAGGTGGAGGTTGAGAATCTCAGAATTTGGAAGTGGTTCTTCCAGACTAAGTTGAAGCAGAAACTGTCTGCTACAGGACACAAAGCAGCAACTACGTTTCCCACTAGCTAGAATTTAGATAAAGACCAGTAAGGGCCCCGCACTGGCACATAGCATGGTGCTAGGGAAGGCATGAAACTGCAGCAGTGGCACTTGCCAGCCCAATTATTATTTCAGTGAGTAATTATTTATTTTTTTAATTACATGTAGACATTGAAAATGTAACACATGAACATGATTGAATAACCCAACAACGCAAAATATAAGCAATGAATACTGATCTAACTCAGACACTCATTACCCCAATCTGCCTCCCCTGGGGCACCAAAAATGTGCTCTACATAGCAAATGATATCTGTACATGATTTTCTCTTACAAAAATAGAACATTGTATACTTTGTCTTCACCTTGACTTTATCTCCCATAAATATATCTTTGAAAATTCTCCTTTTAGTATGATATTCCATCGATTTATTTAAACAGGTCCCTATTGAAGGCTTGGTTTGTAATTTTTACGAGGATAAGCAATGACAATAAACAGCCATGAACCCCTCCCTTTTGCCTAAGAGAAGTGCACAATGTCTGAGAACAAATTCCTAGAAGCAGGGGCCATGTCAAAGTGCATGCACATTTCCTTCTAATGGACAATACAAATCACCCTGGGTAAGGACAGGACCTCCTTTCTTCCAGGCTAGCCACCCTGAGTTGTGATCAAACGTTGTAATCTTTGCCAAACTGGCAAATGAAAAGTAGCTCTTGTTTTATTTTGCATTTCTTTGATTATGATTGAGGCAGGGGTATCTTTTCATCTACTTCAAAGATACCTGTATTTCTTTTTCTGTGCTTTCGCCCTTTGATAATTCTCTAAAGGATATGGAATATTTATTGACCTCCAATTATGTGCTAAATAAATCAGAGATGGCCCCTGACCCACCCCCACAAGAATTGGTTCCCATCTTCTCTTATCACCATTATCTCTTATTCCCCATGCCTCCACCCCAGCACCAGGGCAAAGACACACACACACGTGTGTGTGCTTGTGTGTGTGTGTGTGTGTGTGTGTGTGCGTGCACATGTGTGAGTGACAGTGAGTGTTTTTCATTTGGTTTATATTGTCCTCCAATTTCTAAAACAACTAATTATAAAAGCGATGCATGTCCTTGATTTGCAACAAAGTAAATCGGAAACCAAGATGATATACGATAATGTAAATAAGAAAGTAAAAAGTCCCATTTGGTGCCAGTCAAACTGAGATAAACAGTCTTGGGGTACTTGTTTCAATATTGTGCTTTGTACAGTGTTCCCTTCTTATACCACGGAGATCATACTGTACATACAGTTTTGTCTTCTCTACTTAATACTACTCTATCGAAAATTCTAAAAGTATTCAAAAGCCTCATTTTTATTGTCCAAAAAATCCTTTCATGTGAATATTCCAACACTTACCCCAGTTCTCCCTCCTTCTCTGTGTTCCTCCCTCCCTCCCTTTTCCCTTCCTTCCACTTGAGACACAAATGCTGTTTGTGTCTAATTATTTTCTTCAGATGGATTCCTAGAAGAGCAGCTATTTCTTGGGCAAAGGGTGGAACACGGTGGTTTTCGATTTGGTACATTGACTAGTTCCCAGCAGATCTTCCTCCTGCCGCCCTGTCTAGATCCTGGACAGCAGAAAGCCAGGACTCCCTGACCGCGTGGGTTCTCGATGTGGTTTAGGCTCTGCTGATGAGACGAACTTCTGTGCGCGTGGTTCAGAGCAGAGCAGTGGATGCACATTCCAGGGCCGTGAGTTACGGTGGTCGCTGCTGCTCTGGAGGTTTCTGCTCCAGGCAGAAGTGACAGTTCTGTCGGCAGCAACCTCTGCACTGTGCTTTGGGAGCTCACCTCTGGAAGCCTTGCCTGGAGGTGTCACGTTCACTTTACCACGACTCTTCAAGCTGTCCCTCCTCCCTAATGAATATCTTTCTGTTTAAACTAGCGGAGTGGGTTCTGTTATCTGCAACTAAGGACGCCAGGGAAAGTCAGACCAATTTATGGTTCCACTAAGTGTGAGAGGACTTGACGCTGAGAGCATTTCTGGACAGAAGCCGAATTCTCTCTTTGGAAGAGTGGTGGAGAAGGCACCGGGTGGGAAATGGCGGGAAATGCCAAGGAAAGGCATTCTAAAGGAGGAGCCTTAGAGCTGAGATCTTGGCTGGGACAGACTGCTAATATGCCACTTCTGAGGACTTTTTAATGAGCCAGAAGCAAGGTCATGCTCTTTCCATGCATTGATCTCATTCTCCTTACAACAACATTATGAGAGAGGGAATATTATCCCCATTTCACAGAGGAGGAAACTGAAGCTCAGGGAGACCATTTGCTATACCCAAGGTCACACAGCTAATTTACAGAGAAGATGGGCTACAAACCCAGATTGGCTGGACCCCAGAGCCCATGCCTGGTTCATGGCAGTAGGTCTACCTTACCATTGCATTTCTATTTCCACTTGGAGCCTTTCAGTAGAAACTCATTTCTGCCCCTGGTCACCTCCCTGAGCTCAGCGATACTGGGTTTCTCTACTCCTGTTCTTCCATCAGGGTCTTTCTGATCTCCAAGTCCCCTCAGCAGCTCCTGAGCCTTGGCCACATGCTTGGTGACTGTTCACTGAATAGACTAAAATGGATTCCACTAGTCCCATGTACCCAAGCCAGTCTGGGACATGAAGAGGACTTCAGGATAGGAGAAATAATAACTAAATTTGCCAGACACCTCCCCTGTGTCCAGGCTCCATGCTGACATTCCGCATATGGGGTTTCATCTTTGTTTCACAGAAGTTTGGAGATGCTAGACAGTTAGGCCAAGGCCGTAGAGCTGGTGGATGCTGAAATCCAGAAATACCCGCTCAGCTTGACTCAAGAGCCCAGGGTTAAAATGGGATCATATTCCTCACAGAATTAGAAAAATGATACCCTTGTCATGGAGAAAACTCAGGGACGACACCTGAACTCAGTCAGTCAGTGATGGTCAATCCAGCGTCACATGTCCTGCTAAGCTGTACTGAGGATCAACATCTCTTCTGTGATACTCCTGTCCATGTGTGTGACCTCAGTCTAATCTGAGGGAACTCTAGCAGACAAGGTCAAACATCGGCCTGTGTGTTTCACATGTGTCAAGGTCACCGAAGACATAGACAAAGGCAGCAACCACTCTGGACTAAAGAGACCTGGCCACCAGACGGAAGACCTGATCCTGGACTAACACATGGACGACGGAAAACGTGCTTTAAGGGACATAATAGGGACATCTGGCAAAATGTGGATGTAGCCTGTATATTAGATACTGGTTAAGTTTCCTGAATTTGTGGATGTAGTTGTATGAGAATTTATCCTTGTTTTTAGAAAATTCCTGCTGAAGGCGGTAAAGGTAAAGGGAACAGTCCATAGCACTGAGAAGCGTGTGTAGAAATGGGTAGACAGAGATGAAGCCGAAGTGACCCAACGTTTGACTGGTGAACCTCTGTGAAAACATGTAGGAGCTTGTGGTCCCAGTCTTCCAATATGTACTTAGATTTGAAAACCTGGAGAATAAAATGTGGAGAGAAAATATGCATCCTTCTTAGAACTGAAGCTCTAAGCTCCAGAAAAGAGGGAAGAGAGGCGACTGCGACGTGATAGGCACTGATGTACAATTTAGATGTCCAGAGTCCCTGAGAGGTAGTGCTGCCGAAGCCCATTTTACAGGCAAAAGACCGAAGCTCAGAGACCTGCAGTATCTGGCCAAACACACAGCATTCCTGACTGGACAGGCCTGCAAGCCCACAGCCACCTGACCCTTCCACCCGTGAGGACCTTACACCCACCTCTGGGTGAAAACAGTGGTGGTGGGTGGGAGGGGATGACCACCTGGGTGTCTGGTCTCCCTGGCCCCAGTGGCCCTTGAGGAGCTCAGACCCCCGCTAGTGGAGGCCACTTTGGGAAGATGACCAGTGAAGGGTGTCAGGCTCCCATGGCTGCAGCTCCAGAGCACAGCCTACTTGCAGGAGGAAGGAGATGGTCAGTGCCCCATCTGGCAAGATCTCAGAACAACCGATTTTCCTGGGAGACACAGCAAAATCTGTCACGAGGTCTGAGTCCCACTCCCATTGGCCTCTCATGGGCAAAGCCCATTCTATCTCACGGATGCTAATGAAATGTCAAGGCAAGTAACAGTTGTTCTGGGCACTTACCTTGTCATTGCGCAAAGCATCTTATATTTCATCATCTTAACAATCTCTCAAAAAGAGTTTTACTATTCCCATTTTACAGAGATGGAGACTGAGGCTCAGGAAGCTAGGCAACTTGATCAGCATTGCACTGTTCAGGTAAGGCAGAGTTGGGCTTCCCAGCTCTGTGTGAGGGGGTCTAAAACCTGGCCAGGTGCCTTGATCTGGCCCCAGATCCCATCGGGGGAGAAGCACTTGCCTCCTCTCATTCGGCAATGGGGGTACCTGAGCTCTGCTGCATGGCCTGGAAACTTAGGGCCCTCTGCCAGGGAATGGCCCAGCATGGCCAGAGGCCAGGTCAATATACCACTCATCCAGTGCTTCCTTCAAGCAGTGGAAGATGCCGACACTGGGCCTTTAGACCAGGCAGGCCCACCCGAGGCCAAGCTGTGAATTGGTTGAAAGTATTTTGATGGTGTGCTCATACCACTTAATATACTTCCTCAGACTCTCCTCTACCCTCAGCTCTCACTTTCATGTTGTCTTCTGGGTCATCAGAGACCCCTACTGTGGTGAGCAGTACCCTGATAATCCCCGTCTCCACCATCCGGCAGAAGGAAGGAGCTGCTAAATGAATTGATAAAGTGTCAACAACTGTCACATTACATTAACTGACATCTGAGATCCCAACGCCTCACTCCTAATGAATAAGGCCCGGACGGCAGGGCTTCAGGCACCGTGGTAGGAAGAAATGCTGGAACGGAACCAAAGCTGAGGAGATTCATGCTGCGGTCTGGAAAACCACAAAGCGATAAAACCTCAAGGCATGAGCATAGTCTCCTTCTCTAAGCTGGGACCAGAAGCCCCTGAAAGAGTCCCTACCAGCGGTCATCAGTGTGCATTGGTTGCCTCCAGTGTCGAGGAGATCACTACTTCATGAGTTAGGCAGTCAGGCATGTTGGACATCCGCCATGGCTTCGTTGTGCGACAGCCATCCATGTCTGCCTTTCCCAGGACTCCAGCTGGTCTGTCTGAGGGCCGCTGGAACAGGTGTGCACTTCTTCCCGGGACACCACGGAATCAGTCATCCTCACGCCTGAGGTCAAACATTTGTCACCTCTCCATGGTGGCAGCAGTCAGCCTGCCTTATTTTTTCCATGTCGGAAGAATCTGATTATAGCAGGCCCTTTCTTTGGTTACATGTCACAGAATTCTCTGACATCAGGTTGTATTTAAAGACTCAGCACTGGGACTGCCCTTGGCACACCCCGTCAGCCTTGGCTGGCCTTATTTTCCCATCAGTTTCTTCTAATAACATAAATTAAGCCCCCAAGTCTCGGTTTAGTCGTGCAGGCCATGAATGCTGGCGACAGAGGTGACCTGGCCCCACCTAACAATGGCACACTGCACTGTCTGGAAGGCACCATGCCTGCAAAGGAGACACCAACCTCAAAAAAGGAAAGTCATATAAACCCAAGTCAATAATAGCTTTTTCATGTCTTCCTGATATGTGTTTGGTTTAAGCAATATGTTCTGGGATGGGTGATGTATATGAATGTAGATATTAGTGTAATCCGGGGAGACTTCCTAGAGGAGGTGGTCTTCAGGTGGGTTTTAAAGAACAGTTAGGAATACATATGTAAAGTAACTGGTTCAGCTGCTGTAACTAAAGGTCAAAATACAAATGACTTAAACACAGGATTCAGTTGTCCTGTTGCTCTGCCGTTCTCCATCAGCAACTTTTATCACATGGTCCAAGATAGCTGCTTCAGCACCTGCCATCGTCTCATGACGTCAGCATACAGAAAGAGGAAAAGTGGAAGTTGAGGAAATGCCATTTCCTTTTAAGAACAGTGTGACCCAGAACTTGCACACACCAATTCCCCTTCTATCTCATTGGTGAATCTTTGACTTAGGGCTACACCCACCTCTTAAGTTCTATTCCTCGAGGACTTGAGGGGGATAGGACCTTGTGGGGAACCAGCAGCCTTTATTACCACACGGAGGAGCTGATCTGAAGCAGCAGGTGAATGGTATAAACTTGGCCTGGGAATGTGGAAATGAGGGATTAGTCTGTGAAGAGCTCAAATAAGGCTCTAACAGAAACAATGACTCTAATTATCAGGTAGAGCTTATGGGGCATGTCAACTTGAAGCCCTAGAGATTATAAAGGGCCCTTGGTTAGCATGAGAGAAAATTCACAGAATTTCATAGCAGAACTTTGTTTTAAAAACAGACACATTTCTGATAAGTCAAAGTATTCTGAATGGTACCGTTTTAAAGCAGACTGGGCAAGAGAGGTCAGCAGGGAATTGAAACTCAAAGAAATCCTGTGAGCTATTTTGCAACTCAGAGAACCCTATGGTCAAATACAAAGCTATTTTCCATTGATCTTTTCATGTAAATCCCGCATGCCAGATACCTTTTTGGGTATAAGTTCATACACCTGTGTCATGCCTTTGACTTGACTGGAAGCATCTGCTGTGCGTCTGTTATCTTTTTATCTTCACATCAACATAATGAGATCAGCATATCATCCCAGTCTGGAAGACGCAGAAACTGAGGTTTTGGAATTTGCTGAGATCACCCGATCACTTGTATAATTCAGCATGAATTTTGTCTCTCCATTCCACCAGGCTCCCTCCCAAGAAACAAGAGGATGTCTGCAGTAGCATTTCCCACAACACGGCACCGTGGGACACGAAACCCTCACTTTTTTTTCCCCTGTGTGAAAACAAAGCTCCAGGATCCAGCGGGCCTGGAAAACGCTGCATGTTTTAATGAGCTGCACTTGGGAGATTCCAGAGTCGAGCAGCAGAGTGATGGTTCTGTTAAATCCTACTGAGTAGAATCTGATGGGACTTCAGATCATTGTTATTTCCCAGGCGCAAGTGATCAGAGATCAATGGCATGCACCTGGTCCACCAGGCTGCCTTGCCCACTCCTTGCTCCTCTCTGACCAGAATCCTCCAGCCCGAGAGGAGCAGGAGTCTGCCCGCGAGGCCCACCCAGCTAACCTGCACAAGTTAGGTAATACATCCATTAGGGGTTTGGAGAAAATAAATAACCCTTGAGGTCAGAACAAAGGGAGCACTGCAGGGTCATGCAGATGGGGATCCGAATGTCAGCTTTAGCCCAAGAAGTGCTGCCCGGGCAGGTTTGTGGCAGGTGGGTGCTGGCTGCAGGCCTCCAGCATCAGCCAGACTCTCCCGCCGGGACTCGGGCAGATTGCAGATCCCACCCTGAGTAGCAGGACTGAGGGCATCTTGGCTGCAAGCAGGCCGAGCCCCCAGAAAGGGAACTCAGAGACACACCGTCACCAGGCTCAGTCCATTCACCTATCCAGCGAAGTCCCTGCTTTATCCCAACACAGTTCCTGCCATGAATGAAACCCTGGCAGGGCTGAATGGGAATGGTGCCAATGATGGGACAAGGTCTTCAAACAGTAAGAACACTGAATTATGAAGACTAAATTATCTGATACAGGTATCTGTTCTCAGACTTTGCTCATTGCATTGATTTTGTGAAATCATTTGCTCAAAGAGTGACTATGTTAGGCATAAACGAGGCACCGCAATAATAAAGCAGATTTTCTGTTCAAGGAAAAGATAACACTGGGCTTGTCTGGCCTGGGCTCCCATGTGTGGATGATGCACAGAAGCTTTTCCTGAGAGCTGGGGCAGCTGGCACATTGGAGCTCCCCCTCCACCACACACACACACACACACACATACATACAAGCACACAGATGCCACACTCCACCTTTGTGTCTGCTGATGCCTTGAATGTCCTCTCCTTTCCTCTCCATTTACACAAGTTCTGTTCTTTGAGATCACTCCAGACCCAGTTTCTTGGATAAGCCATTCTTTATTTTGGCCTCCCCTTCCTTGAAGCTCACCAAACCCTTATTATCTGCAATGATCATCTTTACACTTGGCCTCCTCCTCGCATTTTACAAGGCTGTGTGTCATCTTCTCACTTAACTGCCCAGTGGCCTGTCTCGGGGCAGGACTGGACATGAAGGAGGGGCCAGGTGTGGTTTGATGACTGAGGTCCAGCTGACAGATTTAGCCAGCAGGGGGAGGTGGCAGGGTGACTATGACTCATTTTCCCCTTTTGCTGACATGTTCCTAATTCTGCTTTATGAGATTTTTCTGGGGGAGTCAGCTGTGCTGTTTTGGGCCTGGCTTGAAGGGCAGAATGTCCAGAGGCAAGGGGAATGACATGTGGGAAGGGCCTGGCCCTGGGCAAGGGCGTCTGCACCCTTTCTCCATCGCCAGCGGGGTCTCTGAATGTCCTGGCCCACTTTGGAGTCTTAAATTGACAAGTCAAGGAAAACACACAAGAAAGTTTGGAGAATGTGGGCCAGTGGGAGGACATATAGAAGGCCAAGAAGAGTTCCTCCCCACAAATCACATAAGACCGAGGAGACAGGGCTGGCGTCTGATGCTTGGGGAGGTGTGGTCCTGGAATGCCACCCTGGTTCCTCAGGTCACCAGGGTAGGTGACCTGGGTATGGGATTTCTCAGACATGACTCCCCTGCACTGGACTATGGTCTCGAATGAGCTATTGCTTCAAGCTTCCGTTTCCTCATCTAGAAAAAGAGAATGGAGTTGGGCTCCATCGCAGGTCACTAGTCTTAGGTGATTTACTTTTAAATTTACACAGTTTTCTAGATATAAAATTGTATGTTATCGATGTTCTTTTAAAAAGTCAGAGTGTTCAGACATCATCTGCATGACAGGCACCCCAAGTCCTGGCTCTTCTCTTCCTCCAACATGGCCCTGGGCTTGGCATTGGCGTTCTACCCCAGCCCCTGGCCGCACGCTGCCAGTGGCCCTTCCAGCAGGGCATCCACTGTGTGATCCAGGATGGAAGAGGGGGGTTTCATGCTGGAGCCCGCCCTGCACAGACTCCCTGACCCACCGGGAATGGCTCCTAGCCCTCTGCCTTCATTTTCCTCAGCCGTGAAAGGAGGGAGTCAATCAGCAGCATCAAAAAGGTCCTTTCAAGTTCTCCCATTCTGTGACTCCATGCAAATGCCATTTAGCAGAAGTAGAATGGAGTTATGATTTAAAGGTTGTGGAATGTGGCTGCCCTGGCCTCTTGCAAACTGCCCCACAGGGTGTGAGAAGAGGGAGAGGGAGGGAAAGAAGGAACGGGGTGGGGTGGCGTGGTGGATACTGGCTAGTGAGAGCTGAGCAAGTCTTTGGCTCAAGCAGACTTTCTCTGGCTGCTGGTGTTGTGACAGGCAGCCTGATCCCCTGAATTCCTTCCAGTCCAATGTCTTGGAATTTCCTAACACCACCCTTTCCAGAAGCCTCGGGGTTAAAGTTGAGGCTGTACACACCACGCATTCACAGGGTGGACACATAGCCAAATTCTGTCTACACTGTGCCAGTGGAGATTTCTAGATAAGGGCCCTGGGGCTAGGGGAGAACACCAGGACATGTCACATACTCAGCAGGAGGGACCCACTCGGGGGGGCATGAGATTTCTGTGTGCATCCCTGCTCTCCCAACTGGACTCCAATTTCCTGAAGACAAATGGTATTGAGCCAAAACAGGAGGAAAACAGGCCTATCTATCTAGTAGGAGAGCGAGCTTAGAGAACAGACCCAGACTCTCAGAGAAGAGAAGATGCCACCAGAAGCTTGCAAGTTTTCTCTCCAGCTTCAGTGCATCACGCTGCTTCTAGGGCACGATCGCTTGTCCAGTATCATGGGGGTTTGCCTGCCAAGGCCAGGGCAAACAAGGGTCTGCCCACTGCGCCCTCCTTTCATCGAGGCCTATGAGCATGGGAAGGACACAGCACTGTGGGCCCACACACCACACCTGCTGCCAGCAGCATGGTCTCCTTCACAGCACTGTCGCCTAGTATTCACCTACAAGAGCGGTCCCCACCCACCACGTGGGTAGGATGCCTCCTGATGGGGAGGCGGAAGTCTAAGGGGGCCCCAGAATCCTGGCAGGACTCACTACCAGAACCCAGTGCCACAGGCAGCCCTTGGGGAGCTGTTCACCGAGAGCGCTAGAGGTCTGAAGACCTGCGGACGCACCGCTCACCGGGTCGCTATGTTGCAGAAGGACATGGATCTGGAGTCCTGTGTCGTCTCACCTTGTCTTGGATGGTGGGGTATTGGTGGCCAGCCATGTCACATCCTGTGCATAAGTTCTTTACTTGTAAAGTGAGGAGGTTTTACCAGTTGTGAAGGAGGCCTGACCTCTCTCGCAGCATAGCTGTAAGCGCAGATGGCAAAAAACACCCTCCCGGCCTTCAGGGGCCACTTCTGGCAGGACAGGGATCGAGCAGACTGACTTCAAGGGGGAACAAGAGAGCGTGATGGAAGCACTTGGTAGAAAGTGTTGGGGATGGGGGAAACTCTGTCTCTAACCCACAGAGACTGGGGAGAGAGTGAGAGCATGGACTCTGAGCTGGCTAGACTGAGTTCGAATCCTGTGCCTGTGGCCCTGGGGAAATCACTGTAGCTCTCGGCTTTCATTGCCTCTCTGTAGAAGGAGGATAAGCAGTTTGGAAGATGAAAACAAAAAAGTGTTAACCTATGCGGAATATCTAGTACAGAGCCTGGCACCTTGTCGGTGCCTAGTAAATGCAGCTGCTAGTATCTGTTACAGCTCTTTGCTGTGGCTCTTTGCTGTGGCTCTTTGCTGTGGCTCACTCCCGCCAGCAGAGACTGGCTCCCGGCTCAGCAGAGAGGATGTCGGCTGCCTCCTGGCTGACTGACATAGGAATGACTTCAGCGCGCACCTGTCCAGGGGCTGGCGCTTTCGCAGTTGCCTTAACAGCTGGCGAGGTGTGTAGTGTGGTGTGACAGTTTGCCATGACACCAGCACCAGGCACTCCCCGTTCGTGGCCTAACCTAGTTCCTCTTGTCTCCTGGATCTGGTCCCAACCATTCCCTTTTGAGCCTATCTCAACCCTGAGTGACCAGGACATAGGAAGCAAGGGGCTCAGTTCTCTAGTCTTGACTTGGAGGAGTCAGATGTTGGGGTGGCCCCTGTCCCTACCCCCAGGCCCCACGGAAATGAACTATGGCCTGAACCAGCTGGTTTCTATTCACCTGGGCTTTAGCCCTAACAGGACCACTTTGAATCCTGTGGGCTTCTCTTTATTGCCTCATGACAGGTAAGCTCTGGAGCCAGACTGCCTGGGTTCAAGATCCCAAGACTCTGACTATGTATGTGACCTTAGGTAGGTTATATAACCTTGGTGCATCTCATTTTTCCCATGTATAAAATTATCCCTCACAGACCCTTCATGCTAATTAATGTGATAATGCAGTTCTTGGCACATAGTAAGTACTCAATAAATATTCATTATTTCTGCCCTGTACCTCTGGAAATATCCACCTTAGATTTATGTCTAAGACTCCCCGCACCCCCACCACTTGGTGCTTCTTAGAGGGCATAATTTTCCCACAAACTATGTCAACCCTTGACCTGGGTTTGAAATGTCTGAGGACCAACCTGGAGAGATGAGGATGAAGAATTGAATGGGGGCTAGATTAAGACCTTATCTTGAATTCCCTCCCTTCCGAAGTAACCCTCTGTCTGCCATCCCCCTTTGCCCTGAAATAAATGGTGAAGCATGTGACTGGGCCAATGTGGGCAAGAGAGTACTTCTGGGCCTTTCTACCCTGACGAGGGCTGAACCTTTTGAGCTCAGGATGATCATTGTCCCACGGGCTCGTTTCATGTACTGTACCCGCTCTCTCCCTCAGCTCACTTCTGTGATCCCCCCACCCAGTTTTGTAATGGCAGCTGGGTCATCTGTTGGGGTGTCAGAGAAGGGTGGATGGCCTTCCTCTGGAGTTCCCTGCTGCCTTGCAGGGGCCCAGCCTCGTCTGGAGGGCTCAGCAGCACCCCTGGAACAGGAAGCCTGCAGCCACTTCAGGTCCACTTCCTGGGTGAAGGCCAGAAGTCTGTGTCAGGAGACTGGAGAAGCCAGTCACAAGCAGGGCTATGGCAGCACATGTCAGCAGCTGACCTGGAAAAGTGAGCCCCATTGAGCGGGTCAGCCTGGTGTTAGCCTGACTCTCTGTGTGTGAACACTGGCTCCTGGAGGCTCAGCTGTAGCGGGAGGGAGCGCTGTCAGCAAGGGCTTTCACACGAGTTATGGCAGTGGATCCCCTAGACATCAGGAGGGAGGGGTTTCTCTCACCCCATGTGACCCATGTGACTTGTCCAGTGTCACACATTCCTTTACAGTGGGGCTGGGACTCACAAACAGAGTTTTCCTGGTTCCAAACCCATGTTCTTTCTAAGACCCTATTATTATAAAGGGTTTGGCCTGTGTGTGCAGGGCAGGTAAAAAGGGGTATTATTCATGGATATTTTTATTTATTGATCTCTTCCTCCTTTCCAAAGAAATTGGAACCAACTTTTTAAATGTAGCTTAGATATAATAAATCCGAAAATCTAACACAACATTAAGTCAAGGTCTTGGTGCTAAAAAGCAGAGGCAAGAGGCAGAAATTCATAAAGCTGGAAGACTCACCATCAGAAATCCCTAGGTTCTGCGGGTGACCAAAACTGTCAGATACCCCCTCAAAGACCATCACTGATGGGATGGTCCTAGTTAAGGTAGAATAATGCTGTTAAGTGACAGTATGGAGGGTTCACTTTGTCCCCGGCATCGTTTTAAGCACTTTACTTTTAAAAAATAAATGTTTGTCTCCGAGGAATTTTAGATTTACAGAAAAGTTGCAAAGAATGTGCAGACATTTCCCCTAAACCTGTCACCGGATTTCTCCTTCCCCTTAACAGTTTACACAGCCCTCTTACATTATTCACAAGCAAGAAATTAATATAGCATTGTAACATAAACTAAGCTATAGACTTCTTGGGTTTCCCTAGCTTTTCCACTAACATCCTTTTCCTGCTCCAGGATAAAACTGAGACTTACACATTGACTTTTTAAACTTTCACTTTCTTTTTCCTTTTTCGCTCCCTCTTCCTTCTTCCTTTTTTCCTGCCTTGGCCCTCATAATAAGGAGGTGCTGAGGCATGAAAAGGCACCTTCCCTTGCCTAAGGCCACACTGCTGGGAAGTAGGATTGCTGAGTGAGATGCCGGCAGCCCTGTTCTCAGCTGCCAGGTTGGCCTGACTAGGGACACCTCACATGTGAGAGGGAGGAGAGAAATATAGTGGCAGGTTGTTTTTTGTTTTTTTGGTTTTTTTTTACAGAGTGCAAAAAGGGTGCTGGCTTCAGAATTTATGCCTAAACAAGACAGCAGGGAAAGTCTTTCCTTTTGCTCTCTCTCCCTCCTCTGGTCAGGAAGTTTCCATGGGAAGATGAAAACTCCAGTGGTTGACCAGACCAACCCTTCCCCTTGGGATGACTCCTTTCCTTGGGTTGATTTTTTCTTTTTGTTATAGTTTTTGTAATACATGCACAATAGGTATCTATATAGAAAATAAAATGAAGCTATAAACAAATCATGCAGAAGTCCGTTTATCTATGATCTAGCATACTATACATGATATTTAAACAGAAATGTAAAGTAATTCTGCTGTAGGTACTATAGTATATGCTTTCCTACTCAACAGTATATCATGAATCTTCTTATGTCAATGTTTATGTTTTAGAACTTTAATTCTAAAGGAATTCCATTGTATAGGTGTATCATAATTTAGCTGAACCCCCCCTTGATAAAAAAGTATGTTTTTTTCCCCAATTTCTATGAGAATTTATAAGTTCAAGCATTTCTGTTCATTTTTTTTTTTTTTTTAAGGAAAGGTGCAGGCAGGAATGAAGGCAAAGAGACAGGCAGAGAGAGGAGGAAGAAGCATTTTTATTTTATATTTATTTAGTTGTTCTAATTGGTTGTTCTCCCTAGACCTGGGACGTAAACTCTGGTCCTTGGGATGGATGTTGACTGCATTCCATCAGAGGCAGCTGGCCCAACCGCTGCTCTATCAGGTACACCTGTGTCCATTCTTTGTCATTCCATTGAGAGGATGTTCCAGAGAGTAATGCTAAGTCTGAGATGAACACCTGTAGTTTTGCCCCATGCTGCCACACTACCTAGCTGCTCTGTGAGTTGCCCACCACGGGTCTAGATGGAGGTCCACTTCCCTATAGCCTTGTCCCCATGGAACAGTGCCTCTTCCTTTTTTATCTCTGCCAAGGGAAAAACTGTTACATTTTGCATTTATTGACTTTTGCCAAGATTGAAAATATTTTCAGGGATGCTAGACCCTTCCTTAAATTGCTTGTTCATCTGCACAGACCTTCCTGGGTTTGCTTTTGCTTTCTCTTGTGTGGGAGAAGTAGTTTCTATCTGAGCTGATGACTGAGAGTTAAACCAGGATGTGGGTATCTTGGCTTCGAGATGTTTCTAAGGAAATGAACCATTTGACCAGAAAAATCTGGGCATCCACAAACCTCCACTCTCTGCAGGAAGAAGGGTAGGACACTTTCCTTGGAGAGTCTTACAGGGAGAATGGACAACCATGTGCCTTGATAGGAAAGGCTAGACCAAATGATTTTGGTGGTTTCTCTGATCTCCAGATTCCATGAGAGACTGGGAATTTGGAGGCCAGACTTAAGAATGAGTTAGCTTACAAATATGAGCTCTGACCTGCCATGGAATTAGGGTGGGTGACTGCAGAGTCAGTGGGAGGAGATTGGAGAGGGCAGAGGAAAGTCAACCTCTTAGCTTCTGGAGTAAGTGAAGTCCATGACCTTGGAGCCTGGCTCACCATCAGCATGCCAGACAAAACTCTGGCCCTGTTTGCTTTTCTTTCACCTTCTTGAAATTTTTCTGACCCTAGAAGTATGGTCCATCAGAACTAGAAAGATTCTGAAAGATCTTCCAGAGTGAGGAGAGAAGTCAAGCAAAAAGAAAAAAAAGTACAATCAAAGATGGATGAACACACACGCACAGGGCCACAGTTATGCACGTCTGAAAAGTTAAATATATTTGCATAGGATGTCTAAGAAGAAAATGAATTAAAACTTTTTTTTTCAAAAAATTTTCCTCCCCCATCATTGTTCCACTAAAGGTCTATTTGTTAAAGAACGGTGTTGGGAGGATAAGAATCTTCTTATCTACTCTGTGTTTTGCAAGAGGGGAACCTGAGGCCCAGGGCAGGTACATCATTGCCACATGCAGTCAGTGGCATTTGAACCGCCTTCTGATCTGGACCCCTTCCCCATGGTGGGAAACTCTAGCAATTATTGTATCTTGAAGGGCTTCTTTTGCCTATAGGAGATATTCTTTGGGATTTGAGAAATCAATGAACGAACAGTCTATGTTAACAGATGTTTGGGATTTTCTTTTCAAGCCTCATAGTCAATCACTTCAATGCTGCTGACAAATGTCTTGCTGAGGAGGAAACTGAAGGGCAGGGTTTGTGGGGTGTCCCAGAGTTAGTGTCAGAGCTAGGACTTAAATACACTCCTGGAAGATTTTCTGTTCTCTAAGAAACCTTAAAGACTTTTTTTCTTTTCTTATAAGTGGTATCCTGGCTTTCTGGTACTACTACCCCCATTATGGAATGTTCCATAGTTTCTCTATTTTCACTCTTCATATCGTTAGATGCCTCCTAGCCTCTATCACTGACTAGACCTCTCTCCTTCTCAGAGCACTTTCCCACTGAGTGTCTCTGGGTGGTCACAGTGCTGTCTGAGAGAGACAGCTAGGCCCAGGGAACGCCTCCCACACAGAGAGCTTACCCCAGATAGTAAGGGATTCAGCAGCTGCCAGGCATGTCAAAGGACGTCAAGACTCCTTGTTACTGGGCAAAAGTCCACTGGCTGGCACATATAAAGCTGATAACATGGCACCAGGTTTTGAGAAAAGAAAGGGTTTATTGGGATTTCAACTGGCATGGAGACAGGAGGCAAGGCTTCTCAAATATTGTTTCCCTGAGGTCAGGGCCAGGTTTTAAAGGGTTTTGGAATGAGGAAGTAAAGGGTAGGGCATTTGGGGATTGTCTGGCCCTGGTTGGAACAAAGTTTGAGCTGCCATAGGTTTGGGATGTGGCCATCTAAACACTCCTGACGCTTTGTGTTCTGGTTGGTCATGATCTTCGAGAACATCGGGAGAACAAGTTTCTGCCATCAACACCTGTGCTCCAGACAGTGGCCGGTGCTCATTCCCTTCAATGATCCTTTCAAATCAGGTGTCTCTTGTTTGTTGTCAAGCTCAGCCACTTCTGCAAAATAAGGTTTTCAATCAAACCTTCCTGGTTTGAGGAGCAGACAACACCCAGTCACACTATCCTCTGGCCCCTTCCCCAGCAGGAGCGTGGTGGGCATGGGAGGCGTTGGGGCAGGTGCTGAGTCACAGGGCTCACCACGCTGTCTTGAGGGAATGTGCTGGGGCTGAGCTCTGGGTGACACACAGGCTGGGCTGAGCACTGAGCACCAGCGCCAGCCACTCCATCCTGCCCCGACTCTGCTTCTCTGCCTGCTGAATCCAGCCTCATCACAACTGCTGGGGCTTCTGGGCTGAGATATCTTTATTTTCTAGGGGGCTTCTGAAGGTGTTACTCTGTTGAGCAAAACCTTTCTTCACAGAATGTTTTAGAATGGAGGTAGTAATGCCAGAAAGCCAGACTTCTACTATCAAATTCCCTTGATCCAGCCTTGCCTGAAGCTGGTAATACTCTTGATCTTTTTTGCAAAGAGAACCAATAAGTTCTCTTTTATGTTTAAGCCCACTGGAGTCCGATTATTCATCACCTCAAGTAGAACAGATCCTCTTTGATACAAGTGTGATCACAGGACTGGGGAGGGCGGGGGAAGCCTATGTCTAATAAGAATATATTCCTGTATGTTTATAGTATTGTCTCTGGATGGTAGGCTGGTGGGTTATTTTTATTTGTATGCATACGTGTTTATTTTTTTACATTTTTATAACATGTGTTTTATGAAAAAAAAAAGAGTAAGCAATAAAAATCCCCAATAAATACTATATCTAAGTTTTGCTTTTTTGGTTTAGAAAGACAAAGGGGCTAAAGGAGCCAAGCTGATGTCCCTGTGGCCCCCCAGGGGTTCCTGGGGGGTGTGGACATGTATCCGGTCCCAACTTGTAATGGATATCTGAGGAGTAACCCTTCAAAAGAAACAAGGAAATCCGTCCTGAAGCAGTAAGAAGCAGAATTGCAGAACGAGACAGCTGTTCTCTCCAGGGAGGGCAGCAGTTGAAAAGAAATGGTTTGAAGAGGTTTGAAAGGTTCCCGAATGGGATGGCAGATCTGTTGACTGCAGAGGGATTGTGGTGTGTGTCGGGCTGTCCCAGACTTGGGGTAGGTGTCAGGGAGGCCCCCAGACTCTCCCTGGGCAGCAGCCTCGGGGCTGCATGAGAGGCGGGGCGGTGTCCCACGCCTGTCACCACGCTGGACCTCTCTGTTTGCCCCTTGTCAGGGATTTGGCAAGGCGGGCGGCAGTACACTGCACACGTTTCAGCCCATCTATCGCCCGGGGCTCGGGAAGACACACGTTTTAGCATTTGCAGTAACTTAAATGGCACAGAGGACGGATGAGTTGTGTGGAAACCCCGAACCCTGAATCTTTGCTGACTGTTGCCACCGGCATTGAGCCCCAGCTGAATTCATTTAACAGGCTCGTATCTGGGCTTCCCGGAAGCCCAGTGGAAGCAACAACAAAAAAAGATGAAAATGGATTTAGGCTGGATCAGGAAATGTGTGTGTGTGTGTGTGTGTGTGTGTGTGTGTGTGTGTGTGTGTGTGTGTGTATGATGCAAGATGGTGTCTTTCTGCATGTGGCATTTGGTATCCATTTTTCTACAGTACCTTTCTCAATATGTGCTTCATTGTACTCTAGTTCTTGAAACCAGTAACTAGGAGAGGAAATGTGTTTGTAGAGAAATGCATTCATGAATTAATTGATAAATACTCTAGTCGCCACTTGGGGAATCCCAATGAGCATGTGCCTACTTTAGGCTCTGAGAAGGCCTGCAGTGACAGGACCTGTTAATTGGATGATCACAGAACTTGTTTTGGGTGGATCACCCACCCGCTAAATGGAATGGAGTGTGAAGCCAAGTGCGTAGAGGGTGACTGTTCTCTGCAATGGAGACAGGGTCACCTGGGAAATGGTGGCGCTTTGGGCATGGATGGGAGAACCAGTCAAGAAGGTGGTCAATTCAACCTCATAGCACCTAGCATAGAGTCTAAGATCCTGGGGCTCATCTGAATTAAATATCTCATTTTACAGAGCGGGCATGGAGGCCCATAGAGGGGAACTGAGTTGCTCATGATCACTGGTCAGCGTTCTAGTCTGTTCACTATGGATGCCAATGCTGGATAACCTGGGGGAAAGATATGCTGCAGGAGGTGTCAGGGGGCCCATCTGGAGAAACCTGTTCAGAGAACAAGTAGGAGCCCAGGGAAGGCGGGCAGCTGAGAGCCAGGACAGGATATGACACACAGCGGATCAGGCTGTTCCTCGAAGGTGGTGATGCACTAGAAACGGACTTGACTCATTGGGTCATTCCTGGTGGGGACAGCTGACTGGCTGAGCACAAGTCTTGTGTCCCTCCTAGCCATCAGGGTCCAAGGAGCAGCTGTCCAGCTGTTTGGGCTTCTGCAGCTGAAGTTGGGGCCTGACTCTCACTGAGACTCGCATAGGAAGGACTCTCAGCCAAGAGCGGCAGTAATGAGGGCTCCTCATCAGTCCACAGGGGGTATCTGTCGCCCATGCCCAGGTCATCAGGGCCAGTGTGGACTGGTGACCACAGAGACCAGACATGACCCCTGGGTACATGGCACCATGTGTCCCTCCTCCACTGGGTGCAGCCTCAGAGGGAGAGGGAAAACCCTGAATCCACTAAAAAGGAGGTTGTCTGAAAGCTGAATGGGGAATCAAGGAAAAACTGGCCTTTTCTCTCCTTTTTTCACCCTTCATCTGAATTTGTGGCCTGTGAGATTCACTTTGATATAATACAGTGAAAACAAATCCACAATATTAAAAAAAATTCAAGCACCTATCTCCTTGATTACTTACTGAAGATTACTGAAGATTTGGCTTTGATTTCTATTCCTCACCTCCTGGGTCGAAGGAAAATGATGGTGGCATATTGGCCAGAGCATTGGTGAGCTCCTCCTGGCTCAGCTGGTTCTTGCCCAGGCCACCACTGGCTGAGGGTCCAGGAGTCGGTTGGGTCCCTCATCAAACCCTGGTCCCCAGGGCTGTCATTCACTGAGTCACTCACAGGGCTGGTGGCCCTGTACTGTGGATGAGATGGTGCTTTGAAAACCCCCATCTCTGCATGTGTCTGTGGGACGCAGTTCAGCCTCCCTTCGGAGCTCGGTTTCCTCACCTGTAAAGTGAGGTGCTTTACTTCCGGCAGCTGTGGTGCATCTCACACACCCAGTGTCTGCTGCCTTCAGGCACCTTCCCTGTGCTTCTTAACGACAACTTCCAGGGAGAGCTGTTAGCCCCAGTTTACAGATGCGAAAACAGGTTCACAGCGGACATGGAACCTGCCACAGGTCACACCGAATTCCTCAAATTTCAGACTCCATTTGTGGGGCACCCCTTTATTTGAAAGCCACAAAGAAAAAGTGCTGCCAATTATAACTGCAAGGGCTCACAGATCGTAAGACGTATTCCAATGTCAAAGACATGAAATGTGTGAAAGGCAGGCCATAGAGCTGATGGGCCGCTGGGACTCGGATCCCAGGCCTGACGGAATCCGAAGCTCATGTTTTTGACATTCAATTGGGCTGCCACACGCTGACGTAAAGTTCAAGGGAGTCACAGGATCACATAGGACTTCTAAATTGTGACTTGCCATGCAGGCACTGAAATTGTCTCGAGGAGAAATGTACTGGCAGCTGGAATGGAAAAAAAACCCTTGCTGACTTTTGCAGGTAACTTTGGTTACACAGATTTTCAATGATGTCAAAGCTGGGTGGAATTTGGGTAGAAGAGTGTCACAACCCAGAAAAGTGACCCCTGGTCAATGGTGTCTAACATGCTTATACAAGCCAATTTACCTGAGAATCACTCCGCTTAACCCAGACCCAAGTTACCTACAGAGAATAAATTCCCAACCAAAGAGACTGATGTACTGGAGCTCTGAGGAGGTGATATAATGCACAAGAACACAGTCCAGAAGACCACCTGGTCCCCATGACTCTGCCTGGCTCTGCCTGGCTCCGAGTCTGGTGCCCTGGAGGCTCTGGGGCCTGCCTCTCATTGTCCTGCAACTTGGTTGGACAGGACCACTTCCTTGGGCCCCACTCTTGCCTGGGGATGTGTCCGGTCAAACAGCAATTCCAATATCACCCTGGACATGACCTTGCTGTGAGACCCCCCACCCCGTTACATCAGATCTGCCCCTCAGGGGGCTCCTGAGCCTCCACAGCTTCAGACACTGGGATCTAGACCTTCGATATCCCTTCATAGTGCTCACAGCAAGTGTAACCCCTCTGGGTCCAGGCCTGTCTGTCCTGGGCTCTCTCACTTCATCCTCCCGAGGGCCATCTGACGTGAGTTATTGAACCACTATGCTATGTCTTAGTATCTCAGGGACCTTATTTCATTCAGTCTTTTCAATGCTTTCGGAAGCAGAAATTATTATCTGCATTTTAAGGATGGCAAACCTGAGGCTCAGAGAGGTCAGTAACATGTCCAAGGCCACATAGCCCACACATAAGAGTGCTCTTAGCCCAGTCTCTGGTGCTGGGGTGGCATGCCCACTCAACCTCGTCAGGCTCTGGGATGGAAACTGCCTTTGGACCCCAATGCTGAGAAGTTTGCAGAGAATTAATCATGATTTCATTTTATTCATCTGAGCACGGGGGCTGATGCTTTTGCATCCAGGGTGAACCCACAGAGGAAGTGGGTTCCAGGCAACGGAGGTGACTGTCACACACACACACCTCCTTTACTGACCCGCCTGCTATTGATATACTGCTAAGTAGCATTTCTTGTTCTGGGAGATTCTATTTCCACACTAGCAGCAAATTTGACCTTTGTGTCAGCTGCCAGCTGCTTATGATTCTGACAGATGCAAGCACATTTCTGGGAAGCTGTAGCCACTCAGAACCTTGCAGATCAACAGGCAACGCTAGCGGCTTTGGTAAGATTGATCGGCCCTCGAGAATCCCATTTACAGCCCTGACGGAGCCTTGGTTTACCACGGCTTGGGCACTAATGACTTCGACAGCTCCCATCTAAATCCGTCAGCCAGGGCTGGTGGCGATATTAAAGAACACTCTATTTATACGGAGCAGCAATTAGAGGAATGCTCGCCAGCAAGGCACCGCTTCCAAGTAAATCCCCGGCCTTCCAAATGGTGTCATGCTTGTGGTTATTTTAATCTGCTTGGAATTTCAGGGATATTAATGTGGCGGGCCATTGCGGGGGAGTAGCCAGGTTTATTTCTGCTGACGTTTCAGAGAGTGCAGTCAGGCCCTCAAGACGTGCCTCAGGGCCTCCCAACGACAGACAGCATGGGAGGGAAAAGGTGCTGAGTGCAGGTGATGTACTCCTTTCAGCCCTGCCTGCCTGTCTCTCCTTTCCTTCCCTGGCCCTCCTCCTGCCTTTCCTGCAGCTCCTTCATTTTCTAGCCAGCTCTGCTGGCCCTCTCTGCCCTCGTTTCCCTCTGGGTTCTGTTCTTTTCTCCTTTCTAGGAAACTGAGATGATCTTGCCTACTGTGTCCATTTGACAGTTCAGGGGGCAATGGTTATAACGGACAGGAATGGAGTTGCCAGAAGAAATAGAGCATCCCCATCTAGTTGTGAATTTCGGGTAAACGATGAAGAAAGTTTTAAGTGTTAAGTGTGTGCTCTGCCATATTTGACAAACATGCTTACATTAAAAAAAGGTCACTGTTTAAATGTAATCAGTGTCCAGTATTTTTCTTTGCTAAATCTGGCAGCCCTACTTAGTAGTAAGTAGAAAGTACTGTAGGAAGCAGAGAGGCTGATAGTGGGCAAAAGGGTGTCACACCTTATCCACCTGTGGGGTTTGTCCTTTGTCTTAATCACTGAGCTCATCCTGTCAGGAAGTCCCCAACTGCTGGTGAATTTTTCCCGCTATACTGTGCATCTCCTGAGGCCAGGGACTGGCTCTTATTTCTCTTCTGCTCCCCAGGCCCTGACATCTGTGACATCTGGAGGCAGTCAATAAATATTTATTAGATGAATGGATGAATAAAAGAATGTTTTACGCCAATAACAATGATGTCACTTCTCAAAGTATTTTTGGAACTCTGTAATTCAATGATAAACCCAGTTCAAAGAGCAGGCCCTTTGTGCTAGTGATGAACTTTAGTTGCCAGATTGTGGAGAAAGTCTGGGAGGGTCCTGAGTGGTGGCAGGGAGAGGAGCAACAGGTTTGCAGCTGTCATGGAGCTATTTCAATATTTTAGTCATCAGCATGGCTACATTGTTATATACAGCAAGGGGGTACCAGGTCTGCAAATAAGGAGAGTCCTCATCATCCCCCTCTAATAGGCAAGCAAACTGACACAGAGAGTTTAAGAAGTTTGTCCCTGAACACACAGCTCAAGCAGCAGAGCCAGATTTGAAGCCTGGAGGCTAGGGCCAGACTCACTTTCCAAGTGATCCTACCCTTAATTCAGTTCCTAATCTGCCTGTGTTACCAGGTACTGTTCTCAGTACTTTATCTAGATGTGTGCGGTCTGTCTTAGTCAGCTCTGGCTTCTAAACAAAATGCCATTGACTGGGGGACTTAAGCAACAGATATTTTAGCTCACAGTTCTGGAAACTTCAAGCTCAAGATTAAGGTGCAAAGATTTGGGTCCTGGTGAGGACCCTGTGGCTTGCATACTGTTCTCCCCTCAGAAGAGAGGAGAGGGAAGAAGGGAAGGAAGAGAAAGAGTTCTTCTGTCTCTTCCTAGAAGAGCACCAACTCCACAACAGGGCCTCTGCCCATATAAATCTCATCTGAACCTAATTATCTGCAGAAATCGCCACCTCCGAATACCTTCCCATTGCGGGTGAGGGCTTCAATACACGGCCAGAGGACCCTGACGCAGGCTCTGGAAGGGCATACTTTCGAGTGTTCGGATAACTCAAACATACTTCTGAGAGTTACTCAGACTATCCTTGGAGGTTTAAATAAACCCAGGTTACCTCAGTTGATGGAGCCCTGAACTTGACTTCAAGAATATACAAAACTATGGACTTTCGCTCTGCCTTCTGCAGTCTTGTAAGAGTGTCAACCACTGTGACTCCCCGCCAGAAGCCCTTCTGTCCTGACAGACTAAACTGAGAGTGTGCAGAGGGGCGGGAGGCCAGGTGGAATGGAGGTAGTTAGGGGGGCCGTCTCGATGGAGGAGAGTAAGGATCAGGAGCTGATTCTTGAGGGAGATGCTTGAGGGCGAAGCAAAGTGTCAAGGATGGATCCTGGGCTCAACCAAAGAAGCTTGTAGTAGTCAGTAGCAAATGCTTTTCTATCTCCTTGAGTTTTGTGGTGGTAGGGAGTTGGGCAGCAAAGCCCAAGCCCTCAGTTCTACATGGGCCCTGGGAGGTAAACCCACAGCAGTCTACCTTCCAAACTGTGGGACAGGTGGAAGAATATTCAGGCAGCCCTGAATCCAGCTTCTGCATGTCCATCAACCCCGTCTCCCAGCCCCAAATTTCCCCCCGGCTTCGGTGTGATAGCACTGAGTCTGTTAAGTGCCATCTTGCGTGTCTCTGTCAACGCTCTCCAGTCTCCATCCACTAGAACAAATAAATATTTTAAGAACAGAGAACGCCAGCTCTCTCTGAGACTGTCTCATCATCTGGTTTAATTTGCTTCTCTCATTCTATTTGATCTTCTCAGGAGAAAGAAGACCAGTTGACTCTTTTACTCTGGGGGTTGATGCTTCCATTTAGTAAAAGAGGGGATTGGTCTCCCTTCTCCCCACCTTTAACCTTGGTCAGAAGGGCCTCATGGAGCAGAGCTGCCCCTGCTGGTGCAGTGTGCTGCCAGTCACAAATCTGGGGCTGGACCCTTGGATGTCTAGGCCTGGGAAGTGGAACCTCCTGGAGATCTCAGACTTCTGGGCTGAGGGGAGTAGGACGTGCGTTGATCCCTTTCCTTAGCCCTCAGTCTGCCGCATCCTACCTTCCCTTGCATGTCACAGGATATGTTCCCACAAGGGCCAGACTGCTCTGAGTGCTGGTGACAGGTTCAAGGGATCCCCGGCTGCTGAGTTGGCTTTCCTTTGAAGTTCTTCAGCTGGAGAATGTCAATAAAACCAGACTGGGATCAGAGCAGAAATCTGATGGAACACTTAGCTCATGCATGGACCCAGACTGAGTCTAACTCTGTTGGTTCCAAGTGGGAACCAATCTGGCTTTCAAAACAATTTGAAAGTGCATTTAAAACATTTCTTCTGGAAAGTTGGGCTCCACCCTTAAGAGAGCAAGGTTTGGTTGGCCAGCAAGGTCTGGACATGCCCATATGAAAGAGATGAGAAGCTACCACAAAGATGGAAAAGTCAGGCAGGAGCTCATGGCAAGGGTCTATAGTAGATCCACAAAGAGTCCATCTTGGGAGATGGCATTATAGGGTAGGGTCAGACCAGTTTGGTTGCAGATCCAGCCCAGACGCTGAAAAGTGAGTTACTTATTATCTCTGAACTGGGGCGTGTGTGTGGGGTGGGGGCAGGGTGGAGAGAGAAGGGGAGAGGGCAGAGGGGAGAGGAAGGGGAAGGAGGAAAGGGAGGGACAGGGGGAAGGAGAGGGAGAGGGTGATGGAGAGGAGGAGGGAAGGAGTAAGAAAAAATGTACTCTTCCCTGAGTTGACACCATCTGCTGTTTAAGGTTATAATGTTCATTGCTAGAGGGATCTGTAAGTGTGGGATGTGTGGTGTGTGCGTGTGTGTGTTTACACGTGTGGTCAACCACTGCTCATTTGTACTGCATCCACTAATAAGGCTTCTCATTCATTAAGTATTCATTATCTTGGAACCCTAGGTGAGCTTCTATTTTGCCGTCTGTCATATGCAGACATAAAAATCATTGCTTTTCCATTAGCGTCCACATGGTTGGAAGGGAAGGGTAGGGGTACCGAACTCTTGTCACAGAGCATGCCCAGGGCTAACATGGCCTGCTACGTGAGTCACTTCCCCAGTCACTCAACAAGTCTGACTTCTCCACTCCGGGTCGCAGTGGTCCCACCTGTGGGATGAGTCCTCACTGTGAGCCTACACTGAGGTGGTAGCCTAGTCTCTATTTAGAGAGGTGCTGTCTCCTCTTATTGAAGTAGAGGGACAGTGGAGTCTCACTCCACCTCTATGACCACTATGGTCCCGTCTCCTAACGTCTCTGGGACTCAGTATCCCCAGCTATAGAGTGGAGCTAAGTATCACCTTCCTGTCTTAGCAGCGCTGAGAGTGGGGCCACGTGTAAGTTGCCGCCACAGGATGAGCCTCTCCAAACATGATCACGTGGACTTTTTCCAGGACGCCAGAGCATCTCTGCTCAGTAAGTGTCAACTTGGTTCATGGAGCTAAAGGTCAATCGGGGTGTCGGGAGAAGCTGTTACCACTACCTAAAAGAATAAAGATTACCCAGATTTAGGGCCATCTGCAGAAACATTTTTTTCCTTAAGGCAAGGCAAACATGTAGAGGCAAGTTTTTGTCTGATGAAGTCACTCCCTCATGTGAAGACGCCTGCTTCTCTCCCTGCACCCCCACGTCCCTCTCCCATTCCCTAAGACAGGATATGCATCCTCGGTCTATCTCCTTTACCTTAGAGTTGGCGGTCATGTGCATTCCCCATTCATATGCCATTCAATTTAGTCTGTTTCTCCTACTAATCTGTTTAACATTACTTTGCTCTACCAGCCTGAGGACCTCAGAGGGACTTTTCCTTGCACTCCTTCACCACTACTGTTTTATCAACCCCTCCAAACACCAATTGCTATCTATCACCATCACCAAAAACACAGAATCTCAAAGCAAGAGGAAAAAAACGCTGGGTCTCCTGCTTGTTTGGGATTTGGTAACAAGTGATTCATTAAAACACATGACACCACCCCGTGGCACAGTTTAGAGAACACGGTGAAAGTCTAAATGAAGTTTGGCTAAAGAGGAGTGATTAACTGCTCAGGCAGGTCCTTCTCTCGTTTCTCCTTGAAAGCCATGCAAATCTAGCCAAATAGATTAAATTATCATTATGTCGCATTGACATCCAGCACTGCTCCCATTAAATGCATTCATTAACGAGTAAAAGTTCAATAAAACCCCCTTACAATAACCTCTTACTCCTTGCTCCCTCCCTTCATTCCCTGTCAAAAGATGCCCTCAAGTTCCCCTGCAATCATCAAAGACCTCCCCACAATCCCCCCAAACCGATACTTATGAGGCTGGGGTTTCTGCAGAATGGAGAGAGCGCCTTTAGAAAGATATAAATATGGCCAATTTAGATATCTTTATTGCCAAGACTCCACTGAGGACCGAAGAAGAAAATAAAGAGATTCCTGAGACTTTCTTTAAATGTTACTTCAACTCTTAGCTATCTCTTCTTTGAGAGCTAATGGATTTCAATTATGCAAGCCTGTGAGCAGGAAACATGAAATTTATGCCTGAAATTTCCCCCATTCACCAGTGATTCCGATTTGTTTGTGCTGCCAAGGAATCTTTGTGCTGGGGATGCTAACGTGCAGGACCGGGGTTTGATTTCACATAGAAAAACTCCCATTCATGGACTCTCCAGGTGTGCTGAAGTACAAAGGCGTTGATGTTCAGGTGATTTCTCATTGAGACCCAGACTCAATTACACAGCTTTTGCAGTCCCTTCCTCTTGCCTGTAAGCCCCACTCTGCAGAATGCACCACACCAGAGGCTAGGTGCCTGGAGGTCAGCAGCAGAACTGTTGGGCAGCTGGCTAGCCGAGGTAGCCTCCTGCAAGCGCCTAACCTGTCCTCAGGGTTGCTTTGGGCATGAAGTGAAAGATGACATCGTCCCAGGGACTGTGTACTTTTACACAGATAAAAGGAGCCACTCTCTGCCCCTCTCTCTGATCCCTTCTGTCTGCTTGCTTCTCTGATGTTTCAGTCTGAATCACAATGAATGTGCATTCAGGCAAGAACTGAGGAGCTTCTAGAATGTTCCTTCTGTTCAAAGGGCTATGCTTTGTGTGGCCTCCAGCAACCCCCGTCCTCCCCGTGATCATTTGCATATGTGCTATAGGGGTCCATGAGAATGAGCTAAAAAGAAACTTCTAGAAAGGCTGGCAGCCCTTGGAGGATCAAGGCAAGGGAAAGAAAGTCCGTTGATTTTCTAAGGAAGGTTAAGAAACTCCCAGGTTGGCTTGAAGGATATCACCCTAAGAAGTGGGTCAGATATCTTAAAGCTCAGAATTCACTGATTTTCAGGAAGAGACAGCAAAAAATTGGTTTTCTGATGTTGAAGGGTTGATTATATCTGCCTAGCCTGGGTAACAGGAGCTGTAGTTCTCTGATAAGACTCCGACAGTGATGGAGAGAGGTGCGTTTCATGTCCTTCTGGCTCAAGTGATGGGAGTGTGGAGAAATTCTGACCCTCTGAAAGGCTAAACTTGTAGACTCATGCTGCTGATTAGCTGGTATGCTAACAATCTTTCCAGAACTTTGCTGGGGTGGGAGTAAGGACTGTGGAATATGAGACTGCAAATGTTGAAAACTGCGAATAATTCAGACATTTGAAATGCACGTGTCATTTCATCTTATCAGCCCTGTGAGAGCATCATTTTTATTCTCATTGTGCCTAAGCTCGCAGCGTAAGCAATGAAATGACTTTCCCAGGGTCATGTCATCCAGGGCAGACAGGATCCAGACCTGGCCAGTATTCTACATTGGACACCACATGAGGCCTTATTGGGAAAGTGCTCTCTGCCTACATGGCACAGGGTAGGGGCCTTACCAGCTGTGGCAGCTGTGGAGACACAGCCAAGCTCCCAGTGGTCATGGACTCAAGCTCTGAAACCCACACACACCCTGTAATCAAAGGGTTGAGGTGAGGCTCCGCCTGGGAGGCCAAGAAACAATGAGCTCTCTGTGTGAACACTCTGTTGTTAAAGTAGTTTAGAAAAGTGCTAATCTGACTTTCCTCTCCCCTGGCATGGACCAATAATTCATCCTTAGTCCCAGGCCTGGGTCACTGGGAGGGGTCAGCAAGGAGGAAATGGGGTTGGCTGAGTAGCCACAGGACCGCAAAGCACATCTCAGGTGGAACCAGAGACTTGGCTTCCGGAGGGGAGGCACGTGCCTCTCCAAAAAATCTTCACCGGTTCTCTGCGGTCCATGTTAGAAGTCTGTGCCTCTGAACAGTTTCTGAGCAAGTTTGACTCATACCGTATTCTGTCTGCAGCAGATGTGGAAACTGAGGTCGGCACAGTGGTGTATCAAGACATTCTGGCAAAGGTCAGGCAGAGTCTGGAGCCTCCAACAAAAGTCTTCCCACATGCTGCCTTTTCCACTCCTTGACTTTAGCCTTCACCACCCTCACTTACCTGTTCAAGACCTTGCAGCGTGCATCTCTTCAGGGACAGGGTCTGTGGATTTGCCTTGCACCTGTGTAACCCTTGGACTCCATTTATGCGGACTGAATGAAACAGTGAATCAGACTTGAAGAGATTTCTCTTCCCTTGGAGCGCCCTCCTTTCATACAGTTTCAGGGATAAGGGCCCCCCTCTCGAAGACATATCTAGGAAATGCTTCTGGTAAAGGTGGGCTGATGGTCATGGAGGGCTGTGGGGGAAGGGTGGAGACAGTGGTGGAAGGACACCCTGGGTACAGAACTGCTTCCCCACATATACCGGCGGCTCCCAGGGTCCTCAGACACAGGGTATCCTGGCCATGGAGTCGACAGATTTCCAGAAGGCCTGGGATCATTCATTGCTGGTCACAGAGGAAAGCATTTGTCCTTCCTTTGAGTCACAGGAGCCTGGATTCAAATCTCATTTCTACTGCTTTTTTTTTTTTTTTTAGGTTTCTCGCCCAGGACACTTTCGGCTTTCTGGGCCTCAGATTCTCCACATTTCAAAGGAGGCTGGCTGCCAGCGCTGCCCTGCAGAGCCAGGAAGTTTCACCCACAGACCCTGTGTGACCCAGTCTCTTGTGACTGGGTCCCAGCTTGCTGCCTCTAATCTGGGCTCCGTTGGGCTCCAGGCCTGAATGAGGAGGGCCAGGGCATCCCGGCTGCCATGTTCCCAACTTTCCTGTCAGCAGATGAGTGAAAATTTCCAGGGGATTGTCCCCTGAAGAAACTTAGAGTGCTTCTGAGGCCAGGACATTGGGATGCACTGTGGCCTTCAGAAAGCACACACACGTCCTGTGAAGGGGTGGAAGTATGACAGCAGCCTAGATGGCACTAGAGTGGAGACCACACTAGCGTTCTTCAGAGGACATCATGCTGGAAACAAAGCAGGAAGTGCTGTCAGGGTCAGCAAACTTGGTCCAGTCTTCTTCTGCTGCAGTTCTGCTGTGTAAACCTGAAGAAGTCACTTAGGCCTGGTCATTTCCAACACCTCAAGTCCCTGAGTCCTGCAGCCTGGGTGGAACAAGCAGCAGCACCCGACATGCCAACTAGCCTTCCTTGTGCTTAGGTTTCCTTCATCTTGGGGATCGGTTAAGTATCTTTGAATATAAATAAATGGAAACTGACTCTGAGTGACTTAAGACCAAAGGGGGAATTGGGGGAGAAGGCTCCTGGGACATGCACAGAAGGGGAGGATGCACAGAACACCTGTAATGGTAGCTCTGGAGACCTCAGAAGGAGGTGTCAGTGGAAAAGGTCTCTGGAGTGCTGTTCCCAAAATGCCTGGACTCCAGACAGTCACACATCTCTGCGGCTCTCATTCAGTTTCACATTCCTAGAAGACAGAATGCGATGGGCCCACTGGGACCAGTGTCCGCCCTTGTGCCAGTCGACGTGCGTTGTGAGAAGTCCACTCGGGGGGATTCCGGAGAAAGGGAAGTCATAGTCTCTTGGCAGATAACTGATGTCTAGGACACTTCATTGCCCCAACTACATGGGAGAATATTATTGGAAGATAAACACTGTGACTGACATCTATATATATATACATATATATTAAATTAAATAAAAATACTCCCCCCCCAAAAAAAAAGCACAAAAAGGAAAGGAAAATATAAAATTAGCAAAAGATAGTTAACCCCTTTTACCACATGATACCACCATACCTTTCCCTCTGGCTACCTCAGCCTTACTGTCAAAGTCAAAAGCTTTCTATTAATTTTTTGTTTCATTTATGTTGTTTCTCCATATTCCAAGTGTCAGTGAAATCATTCAGTATTTGTCTTTCTTCTTCTGATTCACTCAGTCAGCAAAATACCCTTGAGTTTCCTCTGTGCTGTTGTGAATGGCTAGATTTCACCTTTTTATGACTGAGTTTTTATGATACTGAACAGTATCCCATTATATGTATATGTGTGCTTATATGTATAAGCCCATATTTCAGATCCTTTCATCTATACATATACCAGAGCCATTCAGCCACCCGTGGACACTTAGGTTGATTTCATGTCTTGGCTATTGTAAATAATGTTGCAATAAGCATGAGGAACAATATACCTTTTTGAATGAATATTTTCATATTCTTCAGATAGACAGCTAGAAGTGGGATTGCTGTATCGTACCATAATTCTACTTTAATTTTTTGAGAAGTCGCCAACTGTTTCCAAAGAGATTGCGCTAATTTACATTCCCACTAATAGTCTAGGAGGGCTCCATTTCCTCCACACCTTCCCCAGTAGTTGTTGTTTCTCTTCTTTTTAGTACAGGCCATTCTTATTGGTGTCAGGGGATATCGCGTGTGGTTGTGATTTCATTTCTCTAATAATAAATGAGGAAGGACATTTTTTTCATGTGCCTGTTGGCCACCTTCGTATTCTCTTTAGAGTTTATTGAGATCCTCTGCCCATTTTTTCACTAGGTTCTTTTTGTTTTGTTTTGTTTTTTTGGTTGTTGCTGCTGAGTTATGTGAGTCCTTTATTTATTTTGAATATTAACCCTTATTGGATGTATTATGAGCAAATATCTTCTGCTGTTCAGTAGGGTGTCTTTTTTGGACATCTTTATATTTTTAAGCGCTTCTCCCAGAGCAAAGCAAATTGCTCCAACCCCAAAATATAGGCACAGGGGCTCTAGAGATTTGACTGGGGAAGATGAGAGCATTTCCTTCTGTGTTTCCACAACTGCAAAACCCTAACTTAACATTTGATAACCGGCAGGGCAAACTAACCTATTTTCTAGACAGACCAGTTAAAACATACACCTCACTGGTTCAGGGAGTAAGTGTGAAAAAGTCTGATTGTAACTTAGAGAAGGAAGTAGGGGTGTGTGTGTGTGTGTGTGTGTGTGTGTGTGTGTGTGTGTGTGTGTGTGTGAGAGACGTCTACAGAACTCATAAATATTCAGACAGGTCCCAATAAAGGGGATCACCCTTATTATTTGAATGTGTGCTGTTTTAAGTGCTTTTTATTATTAATAATAATTAATAAATGGTTCAGAGCACTCTCATTTTCTCCTAGTATCAAAAATTAGCATATTCCCCCCCATTTTCTAAATTGCTACCTTTTGGGTAATGTGTATATAATTACTGAACGCTCCCTGATTCCACCCAAACTCACTCTTTGTTAGGCTGACTGACTTTGCCTGCATGCTGTCAGATGCTGGTGAGATCTTATTAAAAAAAAAAAAAAAAAGACCCTGTTATGATTGATGTCATTAAACCCAGACAAGGCTTACATTTTGCCTTTTCTCCCTTCCTCCGCATCACAGCAGAGTAGAGAGAGAGAGAGAGAGAGTGTGTTAGTTGTCTCTGATTTGTTGGAACTGCCTACCAGAATGCGCAGTATCTGCATTTTGCTCAAAGAACTTAATAAAACACCCAGAGCAAACTTCAGGCTGAATTGTTCTCCTCAATTACTGGTGCGGCCTCGGGTTTCTCCTCGTTAATTGCAGCGAGCAGGGAAGCTTTACTCAGTGCGCAGTGTACCCAAGCATGTATGGAGTTTAATGAATCATACTAACTCTGCACTCCAAGCAATTAGGTAAATCTAGCTGTTAGTTAGTGAGGCATAAAATAAATTTAATCTCTCTTCTAAAAAATCAATTATAGTGCTGTAATGTATAATTCAATTTGGGTCATGCTACATAAATTTTCTGTTTTTAGTATGTTTTTAAACTGGTTGTTATTAGGTTTTGCAAGCTCTGTGTGTGTGTATGTGTGTGTGTGTGTGTGTGTGTGTGTGTGCGCGCGCGCGCATGTGTGTGTGGGCTGGAGGATGAGAGAAAGGAATAACTTGGAGAGAGTCTGGATTTGTTAAGGCACTAGTGTCTCTGTCATTTGATTCGATAAGTCTTACTTGAGTGACTGCCATGGGCCAAGTGTCATGGAGACACAGAGAAGATGTAATACATGTCTTCCCTCAAGGAACTTAGAGTCTAATTGATAGTGAGACCAAATTAAGTAGAAAATTAGAAAACAGTAAGTGAAACCCCTAGGAAAGACACAGGAAAATTATTGGAGAGAGAATTTGCAATTTTATATCTGGACACCTGGGTTCCATTTTTAACTCTCCTGCTGGGAACCTCAGTTTTCTCATCTGTGAAATGGTCCTTTCTCCCAGGGTTTTTGAAATAGAGCCTTTTAATTCTGGCTAAGAGCACATCACGCAGCATCCTCAATCTGCTAATAGGTTCCGGGGAATGGCTGCGAGTGTCTCACCCCCTCAACTCCCTGCAAGCACTGGAGGGCAGAGAACGGGTCTTGTCCTCCCTGGCATTGTCTTTGACACTCAGCCAGGCCTGGCATGCAGAAAGAATGCTCACCAGGGAAAGTGGAGCACAAGAAGAAGGTGGTGCAGACCTGGGTGTAGCAACAGTGATCCTGAGGGGACACTGGAGCTTGAGAAGAGGATAGGGCAGATCTAAATGGACTGGAGAGTGGATAGTTGAAGAGTGAAATGACGACGACATTCATCTTGGACCATTTTGCATCAGATGTGCTCACACCTCTGATTTTTGGAATAGCCTTGCACAGTTTTCTCTACTTACAGGCGAGGAAGCTGACACTCAGAGAGGTTAGGACACTTACCTAAAGTCACCCAGTGAGAAAGTGGCAAGATTGAGTTCAGCGTTCAGTCTCTTTACCCTGCTTTACCTGCCTGCATGCATGACAGGCAGGGACAGGAAAGATGAGAAAAGGTCCCAAAGAATCTGGAATTTACACTCAAGAGCATTTGCCGAGGTCCCAAGCCTAGAAA
Organism: Solenodon paradoxus; assembly: GCA_004363575.1. Taxonomy (NCBI): domain Eukaryota; kingdom Metazoa; phylum Chordata; class Mammalia; order Eulipotyphla; family Solenodontidae; genus Solenodon; species Solenodon paradoxus. Next base: position 40,704 of record RJWH01005548.1, on the reverse strand, counting down.
CTCCTTTCTAATGAAGTCTCTGGAAAGATCCCCACCCCCTCTCCCCACTCCCGCCTCTGTCTGCCCATTTGATGTGGTTAATGGAATTCTTAGGAAAAATTACACACCGTTACACTTCCCTGCTAATCTCCCGGCAACAGCCATGGTACCAAACATTATTAAAATAGTTAAGACTCCATCCCAACTGTCTCTTTCCAATTTTCTTGCTTCCAGGGGGTGCTCAGCAAAGCGGTGCACAGGCTTACCTACTGAGCGTGGCTTCATCCCGAGGCAAGCACGGCAATCGAATCCAGAGCTCCCGAAACGGCCAGGGGCCCGTGGGTGTGGGCAGTGTGAGGGTGAAGGAGAGCAGACAAAGGTTGGAGACAGGAGGGAAATGGGCTCTCACACTGGGTCTGCCCATGTGCCAGGAGGCCCTGGGCAGATCCTCTCTACTCTCCAGGTCTCAGTGACCGCAAAGACTTGCCGGGTTCCCTCTGTTCTCTGAAAGGCTCTCTCCATGTGTGTTCTTTGTGACTCCGAGAACACGCTGGCCACAGGCTGTGTTGGAAAATGGAGGCTCTAAAGTGCATGCCGTGCTACTGTGTAATAAGCCGTGAGCAGCTCAGCGCCATCAGTTGACTCACTTTGCAGAGCCTATGGGTCATTAAAAAGAAAAAAATCCAAACTAGTACGTGTGAAGTAGCTTCCACAAAATGATTCCCATCACAAAATAAGCCTTTAATTAGCAGAACATCTCACCCAGCTGAAGCACAACTTTCACAGACATATACCCAGTGATGTTAATTATGAAATGAATTTGCACATGCATGATTTATGGGTCTTTGACTTTAAAGAGAAAAAAAAATCAGCTGCCTACTTTATTTATGCTCTCTATCCTCTGAGAGAATTCACGAGAGAGATACCACGGATGGTTCCAGCATTTCTTGGAAGCTTAACGTCCCTTTCAGTGACTTTTATGCTTTACTTACATCAATCAACTAAATATTTATTAAATTCTCAATTGCCCAGCACAGAGGCAGAAGCTGTGGGGTGAGGGGGTCAGCGGTTCAGGATGAGTCACAGTCCTGGTAGGGTGTTCAGATGAATTATGTCCCCTGAAGGGAACTCACAAAACATAGACTCTACCTTCCTGATTTTGCAGATTAGGAAAGTGGTCAGAACTATGTGCCCCATAATCACAAAGTGATTGAGGATTGGTGTAACAACCCTCGTCTGATTAAAACTGTGTGCTTCCATTAAACCATTAAACCCCAGCTGACATTGACTGTTCTCTGCCAGACACTGGGGTCATGAGGAAGGATGGCACCCACAATCTAGTGGGTAGCTAAGACATGTATGTCACACACACACACACACACACACACACACACACACATGCACGCACATGCACGCACATGCCACCACCACCGCAGCTCACTCCAGCACCCTAGCAGACCATAAAATAACAAGGTAAATACATTGCAGAGTGGCATATGCTGAGGCCACCAGGAACCCAGGAGCCTTGGAGGCAGTGGCCCTTGGTCTGACCCTGGGGGAATGGGACTGGCTCCAGCAGGTGGCCAGAACCTATCAGGAGCATTCTGGAAGCAGGAGGAAGGCTGACTTTGCAGAGTCTTCATCCACATGTGTTCACTTCTCCGTTTGCCCAATCGCCCATCTTCCTCTGGGCAGCTGGACCGCATCTCTGGGGCTTGTGTCTGCAGAGCCAGTGGTGACAGGGACAGGCTTTTGGTGTTTCAAGCTTGGAAAGAGGTAAAGAGTGATTCTGGAGTGGGTGTTTGCTGAGCTGCTTGTGATCCCCACCTGGGAGGGGAGGGGTCCTAGTTGCTGGAACAAAAATAAAGAGGGGAATGATGGGGGAGGCAGCCACTCAGCTACTTAGCACACTGCAGGTATCGGTTCTCCAAGGAGGGGCCTAACCAACCCCACACTAACAGGAGCTCGTCCTGGAAGACCAATCTGTTCAGACAGGCTGAGGAACTGTGCCCTTCTGCTGGGACACAGAATTCGCAGTGACAATGGCAATGGGGCAGAGGAGGAGAGGTAATTGGGTGCAATGTCTTAAACACATGGGACCAGGCAGGCTGTAGCATCCCCAACCCCCAAGGGTCCCACCAGCAGAGCCAGTAATGCCTGTGTCCTTGAGACATAGGCAATGCAGCCTGGTGGCCTGGTGGAGGCCTGGTGCTAGGGAGAGGCTCCAACAGAGTATGGCTGGTGTTTGGCTATGTCCCAGGCCACCACCCCTACCCCACCCATACACGCACACACACATACCGCCACCACCAACATCATCAATCTTAAGTCAAGTGGAGAGGGGAGGGCCAGGAAAACCCTGACATGGATGAGAAAACACTAGAAAGATTGAGAAGACTGAGAACTGACCAGCTAATATTTCTGCCGAAGTAGACATTAAATTGATTTAAGGAAATTGATTTAAAGAAAACCAAGTTGAAATAGCAGTTCCTAAGCTCTGGACCCCACGTTGACTTGGAGGGCAGTGAGCTGGAGAAATAGCAGGGAGGTGGACTGAGGTCCTTGGAGCTTGGGCCCCAAAGCCTATAGTCTGTCCAGGTCTTCTGGAACAATAGACATATACACAGCCCTGGACACTCCAGGGGACAGAGCACCTGGTTTCTTCTCAGCATTGACACATACTGCCTGTGTGACCTTGGGAAAGTGGCTCAGTCTCTCTGTGCTTCAGTTTCCTCTTTTAAAAATAAAGATGGCAGTCTTTATAATCTGTAAACCATTGGTTCTCTGGTGTCAGATTGCCTGACATTCAAGGAGGATTTGGATTGAAGTGTGAGTTCCAGAGATTTGGACTTGGCACCTGGAATTACTTGGAGAACCACTCTTTCCAGGACCCATCACTATAACCATTGCATCCACGGTCAGCACTTCTGCAATCTGGGCTCTCTTCTTCCATATCCCCTGCACACTGTCCTCTCCTCCCACCACATTCCTCCATGCCCCTCAAGGTCTCCACCCTTCTCTATGTCATGCCTCTGTGCTTGCAATGCCTTCCCAGGTGTAAAACTAAGCTTCAGAATAGCCCATCCCAATTCCTCCTTCATATGGGGACCTCCTTCCCTCCCTGTCTGCCTCATTCTGTGAAGCCAGCTCCATTCCTCTCCCCTTCCCCACCTCCCAGCAGGACAGAGGTATTGGAGGGAGGCGGCTTCTTCACTGCACTGCCCTGGGTACTTGGGATTCAAGACGCTAGTAGATGCCCCCCAGTGAGAGCCCTGCCATCTCCCTACTCAGGTGTCCCTGCATCCCCAGCCTACACCACATTTTGTCTCCATCCTACTCAGAATGCCTTTCCACTGCCCCCTGGTTAGCAGAGCCTTCTCTCTCTCTCTCTCTAGCGCTCTCTCTCTCTCTCTCTCTCTCTCTCTCTCTCTCTCTCTCTCTCTCTCTTCCTTGTCATGATTTATTTATTAACCATATTATTCCTCAGCTTACAAATATAAAAGGCATGGGAAAATGTTCAAATATAGCCACACAGAAAGCAGAAATCTCCTTATGCCTATCTTCTTGCTCCAAAAAACCAGAATTTAGCAGCCTGATATGGTGAAGTCCAAGTTTTTGAATTCAGCATGTAAATACATTTTTAAAAAATCTGTTTTTGAGACAAAAATGTAGTTATTCCATACACACCATTTTGTGACATCTGACCCCAGGGAACAGTCCTGTACTCTTATTAACGCATGCCACCGTAGGAGCACATATGAGTATGGCATAGAAGCTGTACCACAGTCTTTTCAGCACCAAGTAATGTTCCACTGGATTAACTGATGGCTTCTCCATGAATCAAACATTCAGGCCCTGTCTAATCTCTCCCACTTAGGACCATCATTGCCGCAAACCTCTTTATACCGATACCTCTGTGCGTTTGAACCGTTGTAGAATTCCTAGAAGCAGACTTGCTGGATGAAAGGGTATGAAGAGTTCACATGTGGCCTGTTTCGCCCACTGGCCCTTCACAATGAACCTGCAACTTGTTCTCCCACCAGTATTTGTGAGAGGTTGGTTCTCCATCCCACCCCCGTCAGCTCTGAGGACTAGCTGTCTTTTACTGCTTCGCCAAACATAGATGAGAGAAACTTTTAATCACTCCCTTTTCCTTAATTATAGGTGAGGCTGATGAGTTTGAGATTGTGCTGCAAAGTGTCACATCATGATCCTTTTCCAGTCTTTCTTTTTCTTTTATTCATTCAGCAACAACATGGAAGACATTTGCATGGTTTCAAAATGCAGCAGTGCAAAGCGTTATCAAATGAGCGGAGCGCTCCGACACCCACTCCCGAGCTGCCTAACTCTAGGATAGAAAAAAACTTGCACCCAAGTGCCTGGCTTTGAATGGAGAGCTCTTGCAGCCCCTGGGCCCCCAGCACAGCAGGGGCCTGAATGCTCTACCACCCAGGAAGCAGGTCACGGAATGTGACTATCAGGTGCTGCCCTCTTGGTGGGTACAATGTCTTGAGTTGTAACTGTGGCCAGAGCTGCCTTAAGGGGAGAAGGATGGTAGTGCCAGTTGCCGGCCCACCCATCCCTGTGGGGAAGGTTGAGCCAGAGCCCACAGGCAGAGCCCTGTACTGCAGGCAGGCAGCTGGGGAGTCCAACCCCAACGTTATAGTTAGCTATCTTTGGGCTTCTGTTAAAGACGTTTCCTTAGTTGTAAGATGGAAACAGTGGCGTCAACTACAAGGGCCTCTTGTGAGGCTGTGCACAAGTAAACCTGGAAACCTGTATAAGCTGTGAGTCCTGACTGTCGATGCCTGAAATTCCAGCCTTAGATGGTACTCTCATGGCATGTATACTGCGAAGAGTGGACTCCCTTCTAGAAAGCTCTCACACTGGTTAGTTCTTCCATGCAACACAGTGGTTAAGAGCATGGGCCTTGGGATGGGGAAGAGCTGGCTTCAAATCTACTTACACTCTGTATCTACTTGTAGACTCTGGGCAAATGAGTCGCTCTGAGCCACGATGTCCTCCATAAAGTGGACTTCACCACTTTTCCGTTTATCGTGAGAAGCTGATGAGCTGTCTTGAAAGGCTGAGTTCAAGCAATGTCGACTGTGTTATTATCATCCTTGATCGTGATAGATTGTTAGCAACACTGATCCTAACCACATTGCCAGTCTGTCTCACTTTCTCCCATTCTGAGGTTGCTGAGTGTGGACTTCCAGAGGATTGATGCATGCTGACGCCACGTCATTTTTCTGTTCTGCTGTCATTGTTGGGTTGGAGGGTGTCAGTGTCTCCTGTGTATCAACCACAGGAGTTTGTGCTGCTTCCTTGTTTTCACCTGCGGGTTCCCTGTGGCTGACCCAGACCCAGTGATTTGAAAGTTCTGAGAAAGTGGCAACAGAAACTCCACCATTTGTGCAAAGTCTGACATCGGGGTTGACATTTTGTTTCTGCTTTAAAGGAAAGAAGCTAGGCAGGAAGTTCAGTTGTTCATCTTGGTTGTTCCCCATAGCCCTAGATCTCGAACCTGGGTCCTTGGGATATATGTGGACTGCGCCCAGTGTACTTAACCACTAAGCCCCCAGGGCATCTTTGCTTTTGATACTAGGAACTGACTTCAGGACTCTCAGCATAAGAATGGCCTGTGCTGCGCACCTCTGCCTTCTCGTTGGAAGACACTATGTGTTTAATGTTGTGTCTCAGTGTCCTCCTCTGTGAAACGGGCACCTAAGGCACTGACCTCAGGGGGTGAGGTTTAACGGGATAAAGGAGCTGGCATGGCCCACACCCCAAATGTGCCCATCAATGACAGCACCAGCACCATGGAATTGAACCTCCTGGGGAGGGGTCTTCAGCACCTCTGGGAGATGCTCGTCTATGCACTCCTTCCTCTGACTTCCCTTGCCTCAGAACCATCCCCATCCTCCAACTCCTGAGTGGTGATGATGTTAAAGCTTCAATGCAGGCGTGGGAATTGAGGGGTGCTCATGTTGGACCCTCTGGAGATCCTGTGGAGAGTCCACTGGGAGCAGCGCTTCTGCAGTCAGGGATGTGGGGAAGCTGAGGAGTCAGAGGCAAGGCAGGCCCCAGAGGGACATGTTGGAGTCAAGGAGCAGGATGGGAGGATGAAGTATTCCAAAAGGAAAGAATAGAGGAGGGTGGGGAGGGGAGAGACAGTTGGAGAAACCCCACCATGGAATCTTGGAGTCCCAAGCAATTGTCCATCAAGGTTCAGGCTCACTTTCTGGACCTAGTTTCCCAATCTGTGGAATGGGAATGCTAATGTTAGAGGATGGTTGGTTACTAGCCATCAGAAGTGATGTTCGGAGTGGATGTGGATGTGGAACCCCCAACAACAGGTGATGGGAGCAAGGAGGGCGATGCTGAGGTGGGCAAGCAGGAAGTCACTTCCTCTCCTCCCACTGCTCTTTATGAGAGCCAGGTACACCCTGGCCCAGGTCTCTGCATTAGTTCTGTCCTCTACCTGAAACTCTTCTTCCAGAGAGGTGCATTCTTTCACCTCCTTGGGTCTGTGCTCGGCTGTCATCCTCTCGGTGAGTGCTTCCCTGGACACATACCCCACACCCTACATGCCCACCCTCCCCCACATATCATACACCCCTCACACACATATCTTACACCCCCACACACATATTACACCCCCACGCATATATCATACATATATAAATACATATCAACACCCCTCACACGCATATCATATACCCCCACACATATTACACACCCACACACATATCATACATAAACACATATCATACATACCCCACACACATAGCATACACCTCTCACACATGTGTCATACCCCCCACACACATAGCATACACTTCTCACACATGTGTCATACCCCCCACACACATATCATACCCCCTCACACACATATCATACACCCCACACATACATAGCATACACTCCACACACGCATCACACACCCCACACAAATAGCATACACCCCACACACACATATCATATACCCCAGACACATATCATACACCTCTCACACATATCATATACCTCTCACACACATTCATACCTCCCACACACATATCATACACCTGACACATATATCGCACACCCCTCACACATATCATATACCCCCCCCACATATCATATACCCCAGACACATATCATACACCTCTCACACATATCATATACCTCTCACACACATTCATACCCCTCACACACATATCATACACCCAACACACATATCACATACCCCTCACACATATCATACACCACACACACACATATCATACACACCACATATGTATCATACATACCCATACAACGTACACCGCACACATATATATCATATATACCATACATATCATACAACACACACCATACACACCACACATGCCATATACACCACGTGGCTTTGCTTGGCTGCCCGCTGCTTCCAAGAGCCCGCAGGACTGGACCCTCCATGTGACCCTTCCAGCGTGCCTGCAGCCAGACTCCAGCATAGAGGTCCAGGGCCCTGGAGTGTGTGTTCTCAGAGGCAGGGATGGAAGCTATAAGACTCCTTTTGATTTTGACTCTCAGCACATCACTTCTGCCTCATTCTGTTGGTCAAACAAGTCACTGTGACAGCCCAAGTTCTAGGGAAGAGAAGGGACTCCTCTCAAGGGAGGAATATCAAAGAATTTGTAGCATCTTCAGTCTACATAACATACTTCAGGACTTTAGAGAGTTCTGTTCACCTTTGTGTTCCAGGTATCTGGCACACAGTGAGTGCTTAATTAATATACATTGAGTAAGTGAGACTGTGTCAGACCCTCCTCTTCCAGGAAGTCCTCCACTCCTACCCTAGGTTATGACATCCTCTTATCTCAGCCTCTACCTCCTGCCTGCACTACCCTCCCTCTGGACCGTGGGCTCCTTCCTCAGGAGATGACCCTAGAGACTAAGCCTTAAACATCCTGAGAGAAAATTTGGGTTCTGTGTCCAAGGGAGCATTAAAGCAGCTAGCAGTTCTTAACTGTATGTATGGTAGAGGCATAGATGAGTCACTGACGGAGTAAATGTTGCTTTCCCACTTTACAGATAAGGACAGAGGCCCAGAGAAGCCGACTCTTGGCTTCAGGGCACTCAGCCAGAAGAGCCTGAGTCTAGCTTGCTTCTCCACAGGAACAGGTGAAGACTGAGTAAAGGTGAGGTCCAAAGTCCCTCGCGTTTTTTTCCTCTCCCCTAGAGGCCACGTTTCCCACTACTGAGATGCTCTGGCGAGGGAGCTGGGTTTAATATTCATCAACCAGCCAGGCATGAGTGATTAGCTGACTGTTGGAAGAGGAGGACGAATAATTGAATGAGGTATTTACATAACAAGTTAATGCTGTCGCCTGTGGGGCTTCTTGGCGGCCCCCTCCCCACCCCCAACCTGCTCTCCGTTGGGCCTTTCACCCCCTTGGACCTGTGGGGCAGAGTGCAGTTGCCCTACACCCCTCAGCAACGGGCTGCCCTCTGAATGATAAATAATACCACTAAAGGAAGAGTTCAGGTCTTGGGATGAGGCCAGTAATAGGCTAGACCTGGGTGGGCACAGGACCTGGATCCCCCCACCACAGGAACCCACTGCAGGTCCTGAGAGTTGACTGGAAAGGCCGAGCATCCACAGGTGGCCCCTGCCTGCCATAAACCCTCAGGGAGCTCAGCTGTATCCCATTCCACTCGGCTGGCCTCCTGTTCGGCAACATGCAGGGCCGAAGCGTGACAACCTAGGGTCGGATTTGATTCCAGATGGCAGAGGAGAGGAGTCAGGGAGGGCACTATGTGTTTAAAAGAGAATTTCCCTTTTGTGGCTGCAAAGGGGAGGTAAGCCACCACTCCCACGCCTTCCCGGGAGCTGCCTTTGGGGTTACCCCTGGTCAGTGCTCACTTGGGGTTCTGGAACCAAAGGTTATTAGCTCATAATCACCTTGTTCACGGCTGGCTGGGAGATGTACAACGCGTCTGACCCTGGGGCAAGAGGAACACAGCCAAGTCTCCGGCTGCAGTTAAAAGGGCTCAGCAGCCTTTCCCTGACGGTGAAGCGCAGAGGCGGGCTGAGGATTTTATGGGGAAACAGGAGGCATCAGTCAGTGGGGTGCAGACCTCACGCCTCACTGCCCGTGTCTTCAGCAGACCCTGTGAGGAGCAGAATAGTCAAGTCTTCCGGCCCCAGGTCAGAGGGGCCGACCTGGACCTGTACAAGCTGTCAGTCGTGTGAGCATGGGCGGTTTAGTGGACTCCTCTGACGCTCAGGGCCCTCATCTCTAGAGCAGCAAGGCCCACACCCGACCTGGATGAAGGCTGAAAGAGTTGCTGCACGAACTGTTCCTGATGTTCTAGAAAGATCGTGCGGTATAATGTTAAGACTTGAGTTCTAGCCTCTCCTTGAAGACCAGCTTACTAAGAAAACTTGGGTAATTTTCAGTGTTGAGTGTTGGTTTTTTCAACTGGGAGTATGAGCTCTGCCTGGAGAGCTTGCTTGGGGGATTCAGTGCAGACACATGGGCCTGGGATGCCCAGGTGCAGAGCCTGGCACAGAGGAGGTGCCCGATAAGCTCCAAAGAGGTTGAAACACCTGCCTGGCGTCTGGTATCACAGGTACTAGAGAGGAGAAGACCCAGGACAGCTTCAGATGACAAAAAAGCTCCTTCTCTAAGGGAGTAAGGGACCTCAGTGCATTTCTGGAGGCCAGAATTGGTTCACTGACAAAACACTGTGGCCCAAAGAATTTTAACCCAAAGTCAAGCAGAGCACAGTCTTCCTGGTGGCCAGGCAGCTAACGTGGGATGAAAGCTCCTGTCACACAGTGTGTCCAAGCCCAGACTCGTTGGACGGCCTTGAGGGGCTCCAGGCACTGGGGAGGTAGGGGCTGCTGGGTTAATTCTAAAGCTCCTTCTGTGCTATTTGATCACAAATTCAGAGGGAGTGTTGTCCTAGGAACCCAATCTGGAGGGTTTGTAGTGGAGACCAGTTCACGGTGCCTGGGGGACGCCTCTGGCCTGGGGGCCTGGGGGGTGGGGCAGGAGCAGGTTTGCTCTGGTGAGGCAGGGCTTTAAGCAGAGGTGAGGGGGCCCTGCGGAAAGCCCCTGCTGAACCCCACACTCGCAGACAGGAGTCCATCCTGTGACTGTCCTGGGTGACCAGGTGCAGCTGGCTGGGGTACCCCCTGGTGGCGAGGGAACTGAGCAAGGGGTTCAGGGGGCCCAGGGCCCCTCATTCTCCTACCCCACCCTCTGCTCTTCTCCCTGCTGCTGTGAGCAGAGGGCCCCAGACAGTGTAGAGGTCATGTCAGAGGACACTGGTAACTGGAGGCAGGACAGACAACTGGGAAAAGCTGCTCCAGAACTCACAACTCATGAGGACTCCTGTCCACATTCCCATTATGCAGTTGAGAAGACTGAGGCACAGAGGAGAGCAGATACTTGGGTGATCCATCATAATGGGGCTGAACCCACGGTCACCTCCCTTCACACTGGTTCCTTCCATTCCCCCAGGCAGCCTGCGACACTGAGACCCTCTTCCCATTCCCTCCCACCTGACCCCAAACTGTCACTTCCACCTCTTCCCACCCCTCTTAACTTTCCCAAAGTGAATATCATTATTAATATTATTTGCCTAATTAACACATTGGCTGAATGACAGAAAACATGCAAACAGGTTTTGCCAAGGAAACTCTGATTAAAACTGCAGCCTGTCTAATTAGATGGAGATTTCTTCATTAGTCTCCCCATTTTAGATGAGGCGGCTCCCTCACCATCACCCTTCCCTTGCTCTCACCCTCCAGCTCCAGCTTCCCCCCAACCCCACCGGCACCCCCTTCCCGCTGGAGGCTGCTGAAGCCAGGATGACCGGCTCTGGAGTGAAGCTGGGCAGAGAGCCGTGCCCTGAGGGGACATGCGCAGGTCCAGGATAGGACCTGGAGCCAGCAGGGCTGAGAACCCCCTGGGGAGGGCTGGGCCTGAGATCTGGGCTGGGGCTGCTCTCCCAGGGATACTAACACTCTGCAAACTCCTGGCTAACAGAGCAACGCGAGGCCCCCAGTTCCCCTTGACCCGATGCTGTGTGACATACAGTCGAAGAGCAGCAGTGACACCCTGTCTCCTCTAAGCATCAGACTCTTCCAAAGCGATTTCATCTTATCTCCACAGCAACCGTACACGGGAGGAGTTACCGCCACCTCACAGATGAGAAAACCCAGCTTCAAGGAGGCTGGAATGAAGCAGATCGAACTAGAATCCAGCCTGGTCATATTCCACGCTCTGATTTGCCCCTCTCAGGGTCTCCCTCATTTGGTTAGAAGTTTGCTCCCAGCAACCCCAGTGTCAGTTTTCCAGCAACAGGAGGTGTTGACAGCCATGGACTAGGCAAGCCAGGGCAGGACAGAGATGTCCCATGCTGGGGTCAGTCTGCGGGGCCAGGATGGGGAAGGAACACCAGGATCGGGACGAGTGAAGGCAGTCACAAGTAGGGGCCGCAGGTGCTTGTCCTGGAGGGGCTGGTGGGCACTGGATTACCTGAAGGAGGTGGATGGAGCTGTCATCATTCAATCTATCCTGCACCAGGTACTTTGAGTGTGTGCATGGATCTACTCTTTGCATCAAGGCACTATCTCTGCAGTCCATAGACGAGGACCCAAGAGCTCACTGAAGTTGAGAAATGTGAGCAGCATCACACAGCTCGGGGCAGTTGTGGTGTTTCCCAAGAAAACAGGAGCTGACTGACTGCCGACTCCATGGGCACAGGCCATGAAGGGGGCGCCTGGAGCCGTGGGATTCCATTCAGGACAAGCAGAAAGGTTCTAGCCACTGTGGGTGGGCGGCCCCCCGGTGATGTGAGCTCTTCGTTGTGGAGGGATGCAAGCAGGCGGGGCTTTGAGCACTGCCACAGCAGTACTGGTCTGCAACCGCTCTGACATGTTACCATTCCTCTAGCGTGTATTGAGCACCTGCTGTGTGCCAGGTGCTGCCCCAGAGGTCCCCAGCTGGGCAAGGCAGGCCTGCCCCTCCTCCTGGGGCTGACTGGCTAAGCCCATAAGACCTGGCATGAGCCTCCCATCTCTTTTTGGGTGGGGGTCTCAAGAGTGCCCATGCCCATCTGCCCAGCACTCTCCCTTAAGGCCTTCTACTTAGTTCTTAGAGCCCAGGACGCCTGCACTGCCTGCTAGAGCCTGCCCTGTTCCACCCTAGTCATACTGGGGGCCTGCGGGTGTAGCTGGGAGAGGTTGCTCCCTCCTTCCCTCCCTCCTTTCCACACCATTAGCCCTCAAATGATGACTCAGAGCAATTACCCCCCTGGGAACCTCTGGGAAGCCACTTCCTGGGGATGTTCAGCATAGAGCAGGCAGCCCTATAATACTGGAGTGGGACGGTGGGCAGATCTGGTGAGCTCATGGAGAAGCCTGACCTGGTAACCCAGGTCACTGCGAAGCATCTCTGGGATTGGGGGTTTGAGACCCATGTCTGCGGGCTGTGTGAGGAAGACCCAGCCTGCCCTCCAAGAGCCTCTAGTTAAGTGAGAAAACAGTTCAGCACCCCACGGCCTTCCTCTCTACCTGCTTATGAAAAGGACCCTCACCCTGCATCTCAGTCAGTGACCTTGGGACTGTGAACCTCTCTGAACGTCTCTTCATCTGTGACGCATGGAAAAAAGTGCTTCACAAGATGGTTGCAAAGATGAGATAACTGCATGCAAACAAAACTCCTTGTATAATCCCTGGAACGTAGAAAGACTACGCCATTCCAATCCTCTCCCAGCGGATGAGTCAGAGTTCACAGGCACAGGGGTAACATCCAAGTCGTGTCTCTGTCACCGTGGGTGGGAGGAGGCCGGCTGACCTGAGACAGCTGCAGTCCCTTCCTGGGATCCCAGCTTCCTTCCTCCTCTTTCAAGTTCTAGTTTCCCCACTGAGGGGCCTTCAGATGCACAGGCAGGCCCTGTGGGCTCCACAGCACCTGATGGCTTCCCCAGGCCTCAGTATGCTTTTCTGACAAATGGGCACAGACCCAGCTCTCCTCAGGGTGGTTTGAGGCCTATGGGCCAAATTTAGCAGGAAGCCCCAGGCCCAGGGGAGCAGAATCCAAGGCAGAGAAGATGCACCTCATAAGACAGCCCCAGTGCCTGGCTTCTGGCACCACAGCTGCTGGCCTTCCTCAGATCAGGTGGTTTTTATTACCGAACTTGGAAAACTTTACAGCGGCGCCAACAATGAATCTTTATTCTGTTGTTAATAGCGTGTCTCTTTTTAGCATGTATCTTTCCCCTTCTTAATAACCTTTGCATTACCAAGCTGCATTTATAATTAAGTCATTAATCCCTTACTGGAATTTCTTGTTTTTCTGAAGCTGCAAACCAGAGGCCCCGTCTGGCTGGCGGGCATGAATGGAAGGGCGAGCGCCGCACCAAGTTGCTCTGGGAATGTCATTCTAATTATTGGATCCTGACCCAGCAGCGAGCTGATAAGCTCCGGGTTGGGGACGCCCTCTCTCAGAGGAGCTGAAAGACTGCTCCAGGCCGTTTTTCTCCCCCTGTGGCATCTCTGCCAAGCAATTAGCCTCCATGGCTGCCTGAGAGCTGGCAGCAGGAGGAGCAAGTCCCTGCAAGGGCCTGTGTGGGAGGGCCCAAGTGTCAGGGCTGTCCTCCAACTATGTGCCCACAGGAGGCGGCCCCGGCTTGTCTGCCTCTCTTCTCCTGCCCCTTCAGGGCTGATTCTGGGTTCCAGTCAGGGAGAGGGAGGGTGCCACTGTGACTTTATGAGAAGAGATTAGGACACAGAGGAAAGACCATGAGAAGACGCAAGGAGAAGATGGCGTCTACAAGTCAAGGAGGAGACCTCAGGAGAAGCCCACTCTGTCAGCACCTTGATCTCAGACTCCCAGCCTCCAGAACGATGAGAAAACTTGCTTTGTTGTTGAAGTGGCCTTGTCTGGGTCCCTTTGTTCCAGCATCCTGAGCAACGAGATGGTGGTGTGCCAGCTGTAACATGACCTGGTTCCCCTCCCATGGGCCTCCTGATGTTCCAGAGGTCCAGGTGAGAGAAGGTCAAGTCTCTCGGCACCTGGTCCTAGGTTGCGTTCAAGAGGCAGAGGCCACCTTGACACAGGTAAGGGGCAGAGAGGTTTCTATAACTCCCACTGGCTCCTGGCCTCCAAGGTTGGCTTCTAGAGGCAGGTACTTGACTGGGACGTCAGCTTGAAAGTGAGTCCAGGTCAGGATGTGATAGGCAAAGACAGGAGATCTGTGTCAACTTCCCAGCTTAGCACAGAATAAGATCTGGGCATCAGTGTGGGTGCAGGTCAAGACCAGGAAGGGCCTATCAGTCTTGAGGTCTGCAGCACCTGGGTATTAGTCACAGGTGACCTGTCAGGGAGTGGGCAGACAGCCTGAAGATTCAGAGAAAACACAGACACTTAGAGACTTCAGGCCTATGTGTTCTTCCTCCTACTCTCTGGCTATTATCTCCTCTTTGCAGCAGTCCTAAACTAACCCTCTCAATCAATTCCTTAAGACCCTTGGTGACTTAAGTCCCCCTTGGGTGACACCACATTGCTCCTAGCATGACTTAACAGCTGTTATCTCAGTCTGATTTCTGCTTACCTTCCAGGTCATTCATCTTTCCCATCATGCTAACTGTCCTACTATCCCTATCATGGCATGTTCTTTCATACCTCTTTCATCTATTAATCTGCCCATCCATCCATCCATCCACCCAACAAAGACTTGCTTAGTGCCTGCCATGTGCATCCCATGCTCAGCTCTGATAATGCTGAGCTAACATCGAAGTCCCCCCCGACACACACATAAAGCTCACAGTCTAGCAAGGATTGACAACCACACACCAGTCACATCAAATGACTTGCATGTACAGTTATAAACTGAGAAACAAGATGAAGGGAAAGATCAGGGAGTGAGGAGTGTATAGAATCATGGCCCTTGTTGGATTGCTATTAAGATAGGCTCAGCAGGAGAGCACATGTGAGTTGAGGCCTGGAGACACCTCGAGTGGGAGTTAACCAGGAGGAGGAAAGGGAAGAGAGTTCTCATCAAAAGTTGCAGCACATGCAATGTCCCTGAGGTGGCAGGAGATTGTGAGAAATCCCTATTTAGGGATCACAGAGCCAGGAAAAGAGGCAGAGCTGAGTTTGGAGAGGGAGGCAGGGCCTTGAGAGGGAACTAGGAGCAACTGGAAGGCCAGAGCTGAGCCCGTAGACTTGTTATTCAAAGGATCATCTCTGGTGGAGCTGGGAGTGAAGGATGGGGAGAATGCACGAGGCATTCTCTCACGGGGGTGGCGCACTCAGCGCCACACTTCCTGAGGCACATGGATGTATCTGACATTTGCCCACAAACCAGTCAGTCCCATACCACATAGCATCTGGCATGTTCTAGGGTTACCCTTAGTGCTGGCCACATCGGAGACTCCACCAATCAGAGGTGGACTGCAGCTGTGAAGTCATGCTGGGAGGAATGTGGTGTGTCCCAGGGGGGAATTGAGTCAGCAAGGGTGTTAAGGGATTCATGGATTAGTTAAGGACTGGTGCAGAGAAGAGGTGATAGCAGTACCTCGCCACCACCTGCGTTGATAACAGCAGCACTTCAAGGTGCCAACAGACATTGTAGCCAGCCAGCATGAAGTCACTAAGAGGGCATGTCTGCTCTTCATTTTACGTGACAGTTGGCCATTTGGGCACCGGAACAACTGTTTGACCAGCTCTTGAAAACAGCTCTGGGTGTCCCCTACCCATCTCTCTCTCTCTCTCTCTCTCTCTCTCTCTCTCTCTCTCTCTCTCTCTCTCTCTCTCTCTCTCTCTCTCTCTCTCCCTCCCTCTCTCTCTCCCTCTCTCTCTCTCTCCCTCTTTCCCT